>JARYZH020000496.1:132500-165221 GCA_030021035.2 Notholithocarpus densiflorus
CTTCTTGTTTTTTGCCATAACGCCCATTCTGGGACGAGTTGGAAGAGGAATTCCTAATTCTTACACGGATGAGACTGATCACACCTGATCAGTGAAAAATTCTGACACCAATCATTTACGAGTGAGTATTACACCAAGAATTCATTGACAAGCGGATGAGTTTTCTAGTTGGCTATGTTGATATAGCTTAGATAGGGAAAAGATACTATACTATAGGGTAGGGCTGAACTTTCAAATCCGGGGGCTTTGTTCCCGAAACTCCCCTCCCCCTCCCCGTCCCTTACTCGTCCTTTGAAAGCCAGAACATTCGCATAGAGGAGTATCTGTATCACGCATGCTTCTCCACTGATGTAAAAAAATGACCTTCTATCCTCTTTTAGGAATTCCGACCCCTATAAGAGAGGGGAAAGAAGTAGGAGAGTATTCTGCATGAATATGCTTCTGCACTGGGAATATCTCATAGCGGGAAGGCCTAGAGATCATAAAGGATGGGATGGGAATGGAGGCATTCCAGCCCAACATACTCCGGTGAATGGGTCGAGAGAGATAGGGAGGGGAGTGGGATACAGGAAGTACAGTGAACAGTTGAGTGGCTATCCAACCATTCAATCGGCTATGGAGGGAGGTTTCAGCAAGCGGGTAAACCGAGGATTACTAGTAAAAACTTAGGTAGGTTGATCGTCGTTCATCCCTCGTGTTCTCTCCCGTGAAGTGATTCATCCCTAAAATGGGCATGCAATCTCTATGGAAAAGCAAGTATTCCGATTGGAGGAAATTTCCACCCCCTCCTGTTTCACCTATCCCTTCATTCCCCAGGGATTCCGTACAGCTAGACAATCACGGTTCATCGCTCGGAAGGAGGGAATAGAAACAAGCATTTTCCGTTTATCAGTCGGTAATGAATCAATACGCAGGGAAACTTTCTTCCATGGGAATGGCAAGTCTCGGACAGGCTCATATTGGTTGGGTATGCTCTTTTCATAGGCGACTTTCCAGAAGGTCTTCCAGGCGGATATGCTCTTATTCTCAGAAAGACCATACCTTTTTTTGTCAGGTGGCACAGAAGGGAGAGTTGGCCGGGTTGAAAGCCTGATTGCATGTGACTGAGTCGGGAGAGGGGGTCTTCGAGACTATGAATCTTTCATCTCTTCCCCTCCCGCGATAAGGACGTGCCTAAGGATGCTACTTTGGACGGGCGTGTTCAGATGTGGCTTTCTTGTCCATTACCTGGAGGTTCAATGTGGCTTAAGATAATGGGGGGTGGAGTCGAAGGCCAGGTTCCAGCGGGTGAGTCCCGGGCAAATACGCACATCTATTACTATACGATGCTAGCAACAATGCTATTCAAGGTGGTGACCGAATGAACTGGTTCATCGTCGAGGTTGTTGTAAACAACTGGATCAGTCGGTTAAACAAGCGCTGCTGCCTATGCCGCTATCTCTACCACCGGTGCCGTTGCTAATGGTGCTACTATCGATGCTCCTGCACCTGGAACTACTCGTGCACCTTTCACTGCTTATGAATCGACAGAATCAAGGTCAGAAAGATCAAGATCATAAGCTGCTGAGTGAGCTCGGCCAACCGTCCCTGCTACTGATGCTTATGAAGTAGGTGGTGCTACTGTTTATGGTGGTGGACCGGCACTGCCTTTGCTACCTCTGCCGGTAGTGCCTACACCCGGTCAATTGGATATGGCCCTAGCCTTGCTCCTGCGTCTATTACCTCTGCTTGCTCCGTCTCCGTTCCCATCTCAACCTCTGATGCTACTGCTCTTGCTGGTTTTTTTTTGGTATAGACTTTTGAAAGCTTCATCAACCTATTGACCTCTCGTCCGCACCAACCTCTCACTCTCCTTTAGCTTCACTCGTAGCACTTGGTGGGCTCCATTGTTGGATCACTGAGATTCTCTTTTTCCCCGGGAGGCAAATATGCATATCTGTTATGTTACGATGCATTCTTCGCACTGGGAACATATGAATTCTTCATTATTCCCTTCAAAGCAACATCTGAGCAAGTAGCAGAGCCAGTGGAGGCACAGCACCTCAACGCAGAGTGAGTAGCATGGGGAGCGGCCGAGCATCAGTTGAAGCTGTTGACTAAGTCGCATATATAGATCCCGATCGAGCTTATGCTTCTCGTGATCGTGGTCGCCTTTATAGATCGTTATCGACGATTAGGACCTTCGTGATCGAGACCTAGAAGCATACCCCTCATCAAGGGTTGCTCTTCCAACTTCTGGTACATAGGCATAGACAGATCCATCCATTCAAGCAAGGGTAGATGCTTCATAAGTTGATAAGTTTGAGCACCAGCTTACCTTCGCTGGGTTCCTTCTATCTGTTTAAGCACCACCCACACCACCGGGCCTTCTTGTACCCTTGAATCCACAAGTACCATCGCGAACCAAGATCCATAATACGAAAACAAAAATGAGAATGAGGGTCCGAAGGAGAATCATAGGAAAGGCAAATTGATAAATAGGCACAATTAACTAGAAAAGGGGGGGGCCGGGGGCGACACAATATTGATAGAAGCTTCTTTTTCATTCTTGGACAATGAAATCGAGAAGATTGCGTTCAATATCGCGTTTCACCTGAAAGTTTATGGAGCTATCATCTTTCCTAAGCTGCGTTAACAGCCAGGAAATAGATTTATGTTTCTTTTGAAGTGGATCATTCGGAGCAAAGTTTGGCGCATGCTTGCCGATGACCTCCCCCACAAACTGGTCCAGGTTGCGGAAATAGAAATCCGAGCTAGATAATTTCCTTTTGAGAATCTCGCCCTCGATCAGCCCTTCAAGGACCCTTCTTATTTCGTTCTCCTTCTTCGAGATCTTGTCCCGAAGTTGGAAATCTAAAATTTCCTTAATTCGGTCTTGATCCTTTTCCCCGTACACATCCATATCGAGTTGGGGGGCCTCTTCAGCGGGAACTTCTACTTCTTCCCGTGGATGCAGATTGAGATCAAGGTTCCACCGGGGGTTTGAGCTCGAGGAGCCAGAAGCCCCTGCAGGCAACATCATATTCCCGAGAGGGGGCGTGGCCTCGCTACCGATGAAAGCCCGAAGACTAAGATTCCGGCCCACCGGCGTCGTGGCAACAAAAAAGAAAGGGTTCTCCCTGCCAACAGGAACCCTATCTTCCAAAACACGGAAATGAAATAGGCAAGAAAGCCTATTTTCAGACAAAGAAAATACATAAAAATAACAAGAGTCGTTAGTAAGAGAAACGAATACATATATCTACGGGCAATTGGAGTGAGTTTAGAAATAGTAAGATGAGGAGATAACGGTCGAAGGATATTCATGATCTTCTGCCACCGGAGTGGTCTCAAATTAATTAATACATTAAACAACGGTTTCATTGTTAGTTTCTCTAGGAACCAGCAGTGATTGCCGTGAGGCTGTGCGCACTGCACTTGTCGGGTCAGAATCCTACTAACTCAACCATAGAAGGTCATTGAGTGAGTCAGAGGAAGGATTCCTTCCTTTCTCCATCGCTGGATTGGGCGAGGTTCCACGCACCCCTGAATTGTGGGTATTAATCCACAATCCAGGAAACCGTTGGATATGTACCTCAGGCCACAAGGACACTGAGTTCAATCAATCTGAGACCACACACGATCTCACCCACAGGCACCATCTCGTGGTGGAGCCTAGGGGGGCACTTGGTAATTGCCAAGTCCTGTGTACGTAGGGTTCGTCACGCCCTAGGTACCAGGTGAGGTAGTTCCTGCTATATCATCTAAAAGACAACCAGCAGGAGTGCCTCAGGGAAGTCGTGACTCCCAAAATGCTGACGAAAGCACTCTGGGCGATCAGGACCATTAGTAGGGAATCACCCTACTATCGCCCCGCTCGATTACCCGAGCGAGACGCCCATCATGATGGGAAGAAAGGAAAACGTAGTTGCTACAACCTATCACATACCAATATAAAAGACGGAGTCGCGGAACTTTTTCTAATGTTTGCTGCTTTCCATAGGAGAGAACTACGTGCGACGTGATCCCTTAACAAAGGGTACGTAGCGCAGCTTGGGCAGCCAGAGCCCGGTCCTGTCGCATATCTTGGTGGTCACTCTTCCCTATGCCACTGGAATAGATAGATTAATAGGAAGATTGAATGAGGTAGGGCTCATCCCCGCATAGGATGATAGAGTGGGTTCCCGAGCTTTCTGCGCTAGGAGAAGAGAAGCATAGGACTGATTCTCACTGATTCTCATGGTAGCATCTCTTTTCATTATATACGCAATATGAAAATATGTATAATCCAAGGTAGCAGACGATAAGACGAAGACGCAGAAGAAGCAAGAGGAAGAAGCTGCAGCTATCATCTGCGTCTGAACGTCTGATAGGGAAAGAGCAGAGACTCAGAATAGAAACTGGCGGGGTTACCTCAATGTCAGGATTTTCACCAAAGAGTTGACTTCGACGGTGCGATGGATAAGGTATCCGGAACCCCTGCTTTCGAACATCTTCTAACCAATGGGTGTCCGTCCAAAAGAAAGACCCTAGGAATATGGCCAAAAGCGTGCTTCCGTTTCCTGGTCTTTGAGTTCCCAAAGTGGGTTTGGTCTGGTCTCTCAAAGTCGTGGTTTTTGTATCGAAATAGACGAACCCTGGCCTATTTCGACGTTGAGAAAAGGGGTATAGAACCCCAGTAATAACCAGTAATAAGAGGTAGGATAATAGGTTCTCGTACTGTGACCTAGACCCCCAGCCTCCTACCTTCTAGCCCCTCCTAGCATAGTTGAAACCTCACTCGAGCAATAAGGATATTAGAGAGCTGCTTTACCGCAGGCGAATCGTGGAAAAGCGCGTGAGAGAAGTAACTACGTGAAGACTTGATCACGTAGGTTGCTTGGATTGGAAAAGAAGTCCGGGTTCAGTCAATCAACAAAAAGCCCGGTCAGAGGAAGAAGTCAATGATGGCATTGTTGATCTTATCCCTTTCCGTCCTAGAGGACATAGTCAACCTCCTACTATAGCTAATAGGAAAGGGCGGAACTTAGCTCAGCACTAAGCAATCTAGGGAAAAGAAAGCTAACTACCACATAAAAACTACCTAGGCCAGGAAGCTATCCTAGTCAGGTCTTCTTTCCTTTCAGTTTCTTAGTTACGAATATTCTTATCCTATAGTAAGAGTGATCAATATCAATGAAGGCTGCTTCGAGCGGGCATCAGTCCTATCCCTGGAGGGAAAGCATACTTAGATCAGTAGAAGAAGAAAGAGGGGAGTTGGCGGATAACATTTCATTTCCTATTTTACAGGTTCAGTCATTTGCCTTAGCCAAACCTAGGAAAGAGATAGCCTCAGCTCGGCGACTAGAAGCAATATTCGAGTAGCTATCAGGTATTGGAGTCCAGAAACTACCGCATCTAGCTAGGAAACGGCGTCTTTTTCTCCTAAAGACCTTTTCCAACCGGGGAGTTGCTTCAAAAATGATCATACTTGAGGAGGATTTTTTGCTTCAAAATACGCGATAGACGCAATACAAGCAGTTCGCGACTTGGTTTGCTAGAGATCTTTCTATTTAGTCCCTCCCGCTATGAACCTCCTCTTAAGATCTCGACTGTACCCCATTCGGGAAGGTCTTGATTCCTCGATCAGCTTGACTCGACGATCAAAGACTTGACCAAAGATAAAGATAGAGAACGGCGTCAACTAAGAGTTTCAGGGAAGACCGGGCACTTATCCAAATTAGGAAAGTCAAGCGCTACATGAATCCGGGTTGGCGGAAGAGATGCTAAGGATCGAAGACTTTTAGGATATGGAGCGGCTTGTCGGACTACGTCCGAGGAGGCGTCGGTGAATACGGCTGCCATGTATCTTGATAGTTCAGCCAAATTCTGGTGGCGGGCCAAAAGACGTAAAGAACGCAGAGCGTGAAGTGAAATTAGATCCATTTTGAGGACGAGTTTCAGGCAGAATGGAGGGTTCCTGCCCGGTTGTGGTCCGGCATGTTGATGAGCCTGAAGCAAACAGGCCCCATACGCAAGTATGTGAAGGCCATCTTTCGTAGTTCTCCCTGGACATTTTTGATATGACGGAAGAGGACCGGCTCTTCGATTTCATGAAGGGGCTTCAACCTACGCCAAAATGTCCAAGACTTAGGGGCGAAACAGGCAGCTAGCCTGCTAGATTGAAAGTACTTAGCCAAGGGGGGTCGAGACCAGGCCAAGGGCAAGGGCCTAAAGTATCGAAAAAGGCAAGGACCCCAAGAAGAAGCCAAGCCTGAGGCCAAGAAAAGCGAGCTCAAGATCAGGAGCCAAAGCGGACCGAGAAGAAAGAAGAAAGGCTTCATCTGCTCCAAGCCCCTAAAGAAGTTAAGGGTGACAGCCCTAAAAAAAAAAATGGAAAGAGTTCGTTTCTTCCTCAAATTGGATGAATGGATCGTCCAACTGGAAATGATAACAGAATGTATAGGTCATTAGAAGGAGTTCCAATAAGCGGATAAGTATAGTATACCACCTTACTTATTTTTTCTATGAGGGAGAAAGCAAATTGAAGAACCCGCGGATATGAGAAAAACTAAAATTCATTGTTAGCCAAGGAAAATGACTCGTGAGAAAGACAAGATAGACTTTGACCAGACGTGCTCGGAATCTTTTTTTTTCTTCCGGGGGGAAGTTCTCGCTCCTTCACCTCGTAAACTCGGTAAAGCGGCTTCGCTTCGCTCCTCGCTTTTGTTCAATTATAAAAAAATACCCACTTTGATGGAGATTTGTAGCGTCATTCAAGTAAATACAGATTGAGATCGTAGAAACATGAGCTTGTAATATAGCTACACCTAATTCCGGGCCGGTTAATGCAAGAACTATAAATAAAGGACCAAGATCTCCTATGAAATATAAAAGATCGTTCATACATAGCATAGTCCAAGCGGACCCACTTAAAATCTTTACTAAACTATGACCGGCCATCATATTAGCAAATAAACGTATTCCTAAGCTTAATGCGCGAAAACAATGAGGGATTAGCTCAAGGAGTACTAAAAAAGGTGCTAACGGCAGTGGGACTCCTGCGGGTAATGAGAAGCTTAAAAAATGAAGCCCATTTCTTTGAAATCCCACTATAGTAATGCCAATAAAAATAGAAAATGAGAGACCCAAAGTAATGAGAAAATGACTTGTAACTGTGAAGCTATAAGGTATCATACCCTGGGGATTACGAAATAACGAAAAAGTAAAAGTGACCGAGATGCGAGGGAAAAACTTTTGTTTAACATTTCCGGAAAGACCGCCTATTTGTTCGTTTACCAGGTTCGGCACGAAATCATAAATAAGCTCTACCAAGGATTGCCAAGCATTTGGTACTGAGTTTCCTCCTCCGTTTTTAGTAACCAAATGAACCAGAAGTAGGACCAAACTGAGAGTTAGCAGCATAAACAAGGATGGATTTGTGAATGAGAAATACAAGTTTCCTATATTCATAGGAATCAATGGGAGAATGGAAAATTGCTCAAGTGGGCTGGGGATGTTAGAGACCACTTCCTGCAAGTTACTGTACTGGTGCGCTGTCTCATGGGATGTATGAAAGGACAAAGTGGCACCAGGATTACAACAATTCACAGAAATGTGATTGTATGTCACATTCCCAGTGTGAACACCATCAGTTTCTTGACAAAGCAAACATTTTTTTGCTAGCTTAGAAATGAATTGAAAAAAAGGTACGATATCGCCATGTATAACCATAGCTCCATTAAATTCTCTGTATCGTTCCGCTTCCTCCTCTATGAAGAAAGGCTTGTCGAAAATAGCCAGCCGGTTGGGCCAAGAAAGGCATGGGACTTGTTGGGCATTGTTTATTTCACTTTCACTTACGACATTTCCAAATCATCTGATTCCCCGCTTTAATTGAGTATTTCTTTCCCTATTATCAATATTTTGTTTTATTTGGACGACCGGTATCGATTTAGATACTTTTGAGAGGGTTGAAAATGGTCGGTAGATGGTTCTTCCTCTCGCTTTCTTAATGGTACAATGGCGAAAGAAAAGAGTGAGAGCTCATTTCCCCCCAGGGATTCCTCATCAATATCGATGAAATTGAAAAAAGGGTAGAAATTCTCCTTATCTACGAGCTCTTTCTTCTGCATTACCCCCATCTCTCCCGATTCAGATAGAAAGAGCCCGTCTTGCTCAAAATATGTGTTCGCTGGGGAATTGGGAATAAAAAGGATCCTTCCTATACATTCGTTATACGCTATCTTCATATCAATGTTATGAGAGTCGATGATTCTGCTTAACCGCCTCCTTATACAGCCATAGAATGTTGCAACCAGACGTTCTTCCCTCTGAGATTACAAACGTTGGAGACGATTCGAAGCGAGATGAATCTATCTTTCCGTAGGTTAAGGGGTCCCTTTTCTTTGAAGCAAATAGGGGAATGCTCCCCCCCTATCATGACAACAGGAACTTTTGCTCTCTTTTGTGAAAGGGCCGAGCCCCTTCTGAATCGAGCCAAAAAGACCTTCCATCTAAGATCTTGAGCACGGTGTTCTCAAAGCGCAGGCCCCCCTCTCTCTCTCTCAAAATGGGTCATCAGCATCATGATCCCCCTTGGTCAGATCAAAAAGCCAGAGATCGAAGTAATCATCTGCGCCGCTGAAAGCCCGCCCTCGTGGGCCTGCAAAAAAGATTCTCAAGACCGAGGAAAGCGTGTGGATTTTAAACTTCGTTGTCTTAGGCAGTCCATAGAGGACTAGATTCTTTGTCTTTAGTGGTCTTTGAAAGCAGAACTGGCATGACAGCCAATCAAGCAGGAAATAGACCTCCCTTAGGTCTTCAATGTCATATTCGTCTTCCTCTCCATATTGATAGAAATGATCGACGCACCTTTCTCCGATCGTTGTTTTCATCTCTCTCACGACCACGAGATCGGAGTAGAGCTGACGCAAGCGTTCATACGAATGAAAGGCATGCTCTCTCAAGATGGGATCATCAAAGACTTCAGACCAGTCCCTGATTTCTGCAAGCTTCTCAATTTGAATTATAGATTGAGGGAGAGAAAGACCTTGGCTTGGCTGCTGATCAGTTTGACTGTGATCTACGATTGGCCCAGGTAGAGTCTTTCTATTAGATTTCTTCCTTTTTCTAGACCGGCCAAGCTGAATGACTTCGTCTAGGTTTTTTTTTACCAAAATAAGGGAGCCTGGTTGAGTTGAAGAATCCGTTTACAAACCGAAGCCCAAGCCTTATGGAATGAAACCTGGATTTCGCTTTCTTGCCATTCGCTGAAGGCTTGCTTAATCCGATCTTTCGCAGTGTATGTTGATGCATTTTTGTTTAAAAGCCCAACATGCCAATTGTACCCTTCCGCCCTGGCCACAAGAAGGGCTTGACAATCGAATAGCATTCTCAATCTTTCTTGCACCACTTCTCGAGTGACAGCAGTCTCCTTTGAGATCCGCTCGATTCAACGTGATCAAAAGGTTGTACCTTAGATGGGTCGGTTTAGTTTTCCTTTTGTTCTGGAAACTGCTCATTACCGGCCGTCTTACAATAAGAAACCCTACCTGAAGTTTGATTCAAATTACCTAGTACTGCCGTAAGAAACCAAATACAGAGAGGGTACATGTTACAAATAGTAGGACGGATGCGGAACAACTTATCTACTTCTGAATCTGACTCCAAACCCGAGTTCTCGTTTTCTTTCATCCTGCTGGCTTGGATTACTACTAAGGGCGACTCGGGCTTCATGAAAAGGTCCAATACCCCTGTTATCATCTTGGTCGACAAGATTCCTAGGCGCTTCCTCGATTCGGAAGAATCACACTATTGGGTACCTCGCGTACTTTTTCTTTACGTACACAAAGGACCTCTCAAGCTAGAAGAACAGAGGTTACTTTGTACTCTCTACGGATGCATGAATAGGCGGGTCGGTCAACTTGATGCGGAAGAGGCAGATTTAGACAACCAACGTCAGCTACGAGTTCGCACCCCAACCAACGGCTGCCTTTGCTAACCTTGCCTTCTTCAATGATTTCACGGATGTAATGAAATTGAACCGCAATATGCTTTGTCCTCTTGTGAGAAACCGTGTTCTTGGCCAAACAACACTCATGCTATCACAAGAGAAATCCATGGGTTTAGAGTCTATACCGATCTCACGCATTAAACTTTGAAGCCAAACCGCTTCCTTGCAAGCTTCCGTCAACGCCGTATACTCGGCCTCGGTAGTCGACAACGCCCCTAGCACATTCATGAGGCGATTGAAGCTTTGACATCCAACTAATTGGACCATTCTCAAACCGAAATACATAACCCGTAGTTGACCTCCTTTTGTCGAGATTACCGGCAAAATTTGCATCAAAAAAAGCATGCATGGGTTCCGAACTTTTGCTATATATTGAATAACCACTTGTGCCTCTCAAATAACGAAGGACCCACTTGGCGGCCTCCCAATGAGCTTTACCCGGATTCGCCATAAACCGATTTAGAACACCAACCGAATAAGCAATATCCGGTCTAGTACATACCATAGCAAAGATCAAGCTTCCCACAAGGCTCGCATAAGGAACTCGATCCATCATCTTCTTTTCCTCTTCCGACTTTGGGATTGTTCGGAAGACAACAACAAGTGAGGTGCGAATGGTGTTTTTACCGGCTTTGCCTTGCTCATGCCAAACAACTCAAGCAACTTCTCCACAAACCTCCTTTGTGAAAGTGCTAAAGTCCCACTTTTCCTATCCCTTTGAATCCCCATTCCAAGGATTTTACTTGCCGGTCAAAATCTTGTACATAATCTCTCTCTCTCTTGAGTGGAATTTCCATTTCTTCCTGAATATTAGAAAAGTCCATTTTTCTTTCTGAAAGTCTCTTTGCTTCATTCCTAGCAAGCACCATTCCCAGTTCTTCTTTCATTTTGCTACCAGTTCACTAGGGATAGTTATCGAGTCGCCTATGGAGTAAGGGAAGGGGGGGGGGCTTCTATGGCATGCATATCCATATTTTCATGAAGCTTATCGAGGGCAGCGTATGATCTTTCATCTGGGCGGGATTCTCATAGAAAGAGAAGCTTCGATCCCTAGGCTAGGAGAGGCTTTTGCGATCTTATAACAATGGTGTATGAAGGGGGATACCTTAAAAGAAGCTTATGTTATGATCGAACCCTTTTCTATAGAAAGAAAGTGAGTGAGCCCAGCCCATGATTAAGTTTGGAATATAACGCCACCCCCTATTTGAGTAAGGCTGAAAGCATCAGCACGCACGAAAGCAGAAGGAATCCAGACGCCGGCCAGAAAGATTTAAAGTGGCAGAATCCGTGCGTGAGAACAGATGGGGAAGGTCGAAAGCGGATCAGGAAGCCCCCGCCCGCTATGCTCTTTATCAACAACGCATTCATTCATTGAATAATCAAGCGGAGGCGGCGTATTGAAAGAGCTCCTGCCAGATCGCTACACAAGCCACCGCTCTACACCGAAACAGAGAGGAGCTGCTTATTCTACTTCTACAATTTACTACTACTGTTCATTAAGAATAAGAACGCTACGCAGAGCTTTCAACATTCGCTATGCTACGCGCTACGCGGCTCTATTCATTCCATCATTCAATACACACGGAGAAGAGAAGAGGGAAAGACCTATACTCTAATAAAAGGGGGAAAGAAAGACTTTTTATAAAAAATCCACTACCTGGCTGCTCTATGTATCAGCGCTGGAGACGTCGGTAGTCTCAAAGCCGTCCCTTCCCCCACTCTTTATTGGCTCGTTTTGTAGGAATAGAGTAGTCAAAGTAATTGCGTCTACCACTGAAGGCAGCCAAGAGTCACTCGGGGCTTTAGTACTACACTACTCAGCTCGTTATAGTCCATTAGAGTGTTTGAAATCCATGAATCCTTACTCTGTACGGAGCAGTAGGCTGGAGTTATAGTCCGTATCCGTACTGTACTACTTGCCTGGAGTAGGAAAGAGTGTTCTATCTGTTTTTTAACCAGTCACTGGTAGTGCTAGTGTTCCTTATGGTTCGCAAATAGTGACTTAGGTTTGTTTCTCTCTGTTCGCTATAGTCCATTAGTGGTCTAAAGTAAAATCCTTCTTGTCCGGTAAGCAAGCAAGGGAACCGGCTCCTTCCGTCCCTTCGTCTCGCCACAACACAAGCTGTGATATAATCTGTCTATACCTCACTCGGTTCAGTCAGATTATTCAGTAAGATATGGTTTGATGTTTGAGGCCTCGCTTCACTAACTGAAGTCGGTTCCTCGTGAACTCCGTTAGCTAGGCGAGGGTCCTTCCCCCTCCTAGTAGTCAGTCCGTTCCCTCGGGGAGAAGAAAGCCTTACTCTCGTTTAGTTCGAACGTAGCCCGCAGGAGTCAAGGGGTTGTAGGGGCTACTTCCAGAGAGAATTACGGCGAGGAGAGCTTATGGACAAAAAATGAGCATTCCGGTGGCTTTTGCCACTTATTATCAGTGTTTACAAGAGCGAGACGGTTCAATGTCTTACAATGTTCAAGCAGCATTCTTGTCGGAAGGATTTTGTAGGAGGCCCGGACACCTACCGAACATCCCTGAAGGATGGAACAACATAATGAAGAAGGCAAGGCGGCGAAGGTATGGAGGAAAATCTGGGAAGAGAACAAGGAGATCCCTGAAAAGGGAAGGCAAGGAAGTAGTAGAAATTTGGAAGAGGAGACAACCCGCTCTTGAACTTAAGACTATGCGCGTCGCGTGCTCGATCTAGCAATCTTGGACAATTGTTTTGATGAACTGTCACTAAACTAAAAAAGAAAGAAGAGAAAGAACTGGGAATTGGCGCCTACATAACTGGTTGCTTGCTTACCAAGCCATCCTGGCAAGCTAAGCTCCCCCAGTTTGATTATTATTCTTGATTTTACTTATTATTATAAAAACGACTCACTATCAAAATGAAAGACGATCGATTATCTACCCAAGAAGATAGAGAGTCCCACATACGAGAAAAGGTCACAAATAGAGTTGAACCAAGTAACATTGCAAAGGCATAATGATAGTAGGGTCGGGATATCCCCGCCCTCCGAACCGGACGTGAAGGTCTCCCCTCATCCGGCTCTCTGCAGGGGAATCTCCACTCACTGCTTCCCCTAATATCCTCCCTTTACCACATCATGGGGGTTTACAGGAGATCCCAGAGGCTCGCTCGGAAAGGCCGCTATACCATACCTTTTAACTCAACTCTACTCTAGTAGTCACTAGACTCACTATAGTAGTCCGTCCGGCTGCTCTTGCTGAAATCATTACTCTTCATTCTCCCGTGCTCTAGCAATTTCGCTCCCTAGACCACTACCATGTAGTTAGGTAGGGACAATCAATCCGTAGTGACGGGAATCTAGGAATGAATGGGGATCCCTATCAATATAAAAATGAAGAATATATAATTAGAGTTTTCTCCCTTTCTCTCACTCAATAGATGTATCTGGTCTGATACGGTACAGTACAATACGAGACGATGGAATGCAATGGGATGGATGGTAGAGGGCTGCCTGCGCCCAAAAGCGATGATTCACTTGTCCCCTTGTCCATAGGGACCTCGTGGCATACAACCGAAACGACTCCCGCTAGATAGCCGCCCCTTTCTCTCTTTTTACAGCCTCGTGGACGGACGAAAGAAGGGAAGTTACAGAACGGGGCAGTGAAGGCTCGCGAAGTAGACAGCAAGCAATAGCTTCTAAGCCCCCTAACCTTTCTATTATATTCTTAATTGTTAAAGCGCTAGCGCGCCCCTTTCTCTAATAATAAGGTAAGCTTTGAAGCTGGCTGCTCTGCTATACTATACTATACTAGTTGTAGGGCGGCTAGCGTTTTACTAATATAATATCAAGTAAAGGGGACTCTATCATGATCTTACGAATCTAAAGATCTCAAAATGAAAGAACGAGCTCTTTTGCTCGCCCCTATCTCTAAAGGGGCGTAAGCACTTCACTCGCTAGGGGATGGGATTCATTCACTTGCATTCCTGCTAGCACTACAAAAAGCTCCGGTCTTAACGCCCCGACTACTGCTGTGCAGCCTTTCCTCGGGTTCGTAGAGTCGGGTTTCCCGTTTACCCACAACGGAGGACCCGCCCCCACCAGGCAGGCGGCCACGGGTCATAACGCACTCTTCGCACAACAAATCCACTTTGAAGTTGACTTATTCGCTCGGCCAATCGTCGGAATGTGTACGAGATACCATAAGGGCCCAATATCTCAATAGCACCTTTGTCTAAAGCTTCGAATGAGACTTCATATCCGAAACGCAGGAACGATCTGACTAGAAAGTCATTCAAAACTTGATCGAAGAACCAGCGTTTATTGAAGAAGCTATAGAGTCGATTACAAAAAGTACTAGTTTGAAAGGCTCGTTGGAATTGATCCGCTACGGGATTTACATTATACGCAACAGAAGCCCCTGAAGTACTAAACAGAATAGGTATTAGTTTGGTAATGGTTGGAGCAGCAAACTCGGATTCGGCAAGAATCTCATTTTTTGGTAGTACAAAGGGGGAATTGGCCCAAAAATTGGATAGGGGTCAAGACGCAGTCGGGCGCCGGCGGCTGACTCAAGTGCCCCCCGAACCGCGCGAAATGGTCGCCTATTACACGGCTCACTAACTCTGCCTGGGGTGGGGGTACCTATTATTCGTCGGCGGTCCGGCGCACCCCTACTCACTTAAAGGATGCTTCTTAATTACGAAGGAAATTATTTCTTCATCTAGAAAGTTCCCTTTCGTTAAGCGCATCGAGCCAGGAGTGGACATCATCATCATCTGCAGACAAATCCAGATCCTGTTTCATCATTAGCTTAGCTAAAGTGGAATAGTATGACTGGCTTTCCGGAAAATGAGACGAAACCCGCTTCTACACTACATATGATATTCCATTCCGGCCCTCACTAGCTCTTCGCTTGGTTGTACAAGGAGCATGCCCGAGAGGGGGCTACTACGCTCACCGCGCACTTGCATCACCACCTGAGCTTCGCTACCGCTTGGCCCAGCTTCTACGCCTACCACGAACTTGAATCATCACGTGGCTGCTAAAGCAAGCTAAGCTTCACACGGCCCTGAGGAAGCCAAAAGACCCTCTCCTCTCACGGCCGAAGGCTCCGAAACACGTTGGAGAGCTTTTAGATCCCGCCCTAAAACGCCCATTCTCCTAGAGTTCCGAAGTGATCCTCATTCTCACCGCAGCCTTCTTAAGCTGAAAGAAAGCCGGGCAAGAATCTCATTTTTTGGTAGTACGAAGGGGAAGCAGAATCGTATCTGGCAGTGGTTCTTCGGATCGATCACAGATTTTCGGCCCCGTCGTTTGGCTTCCACTCCAGTTTACCTCTCTTGTTCTCCTCCCCCTTACACAACCGGGTGGAGGACTCATGTAAAACTTCTTCCTTTAGGTCCCCGTTCAGGAAGGCATTTTGAACATATAATTGGAACAGAGGCCAATCTCGATTCGCAGCAATAGAGAGCAGGAGACGCACAGACTTCATCTTGGCTACCGGGGCAAAGGCTTCCTCGTAATCTATCCCATATGTTTGAGTAAAGCCTTTAGCTACTAGCCTGACCTTTTCCTCCTTTCTCCCATAAAGCTTCCCTTCACCCAGTCCCATATCCAATTAGTAGAGATCGAGATGGGGAGACTCCAAATAATACAAATGCGCATTTCCTCTCTGAATCGAGAGGTATCAGATCGAAGTAAGATAAGTCATGTATGTCATGATTCAGGGCTGGGTGGTGTTTCTGGTTCTGGTGAGTTGAGTTCTTATCCGGGTAGAAGAGGTCGTGGAAGTTTTAAAAAATCCTCGGGAGTGAGTATGGAGAAGTCAAGAGCTCCCCCTGCTGTTGGTGGTCGAGGGGCTGGTTCTCTGGCAGTGTATGACCAGCAGCTCTCTCGCTCCTCCTGTCCCTCTGGTTCTGGGGCCAATCCCACCTCATCTGTTGGTCCGAAATCCCCTTCCAAATCTGCCAGTGATGCTAGGCCTTGTGGCCGTCCTTGCCAGCATTTATTACGGTTTGGGCGCTGTTGCCCAAGAGAAAGTGGGTCCGGCCAGTGCAATGCGGAATCCCCGGTCCACTACTTCTATGCATGGCTGGACCAGTATTTTCCTAAGCTGTATATGAGATTGCCGCTTTTGGACCTGGGGAAGCTAAAAGATTATGTCCCGGAGATGCTTGCAATTGAGAACATTGAAGCCGGGAAGTTCGATGCGAAGATAGCCAGGCTCTTTATTTGTCATCCGAAGAGCTTCACGTGGCGACCCTACAAGCATGGTATTTAAGAGATCCCTAAATCTTGTATGATTGGTCGACAAGGTCGATGAAAAAGGCCCTTGCTACTTATTGCTGTTGTGAAAATGCATCAAAGATAGTATCTGATCTGATCTCCATGCGATGCGGCATTCTGACGTTGCGGCAGGGCAACGTGCTTCGGGCAGAACCGTAAAATCCCCACCGGTTTGCAAGATAATTTTGTTTTGACCAATTCATTCCGGCACCCGGTCACGACGTCAAGCGCGTCATCTTTAACCTTTCGGAACTGGCGGGGTACTGCGCACATATGATGAGAAAGGGCACCGGGGCTGCTTTCGTGATAATGCCGGATGACAGAGAGGGCAAGATGGTCTTGGAGTATGTCCGATGGTGGCATCCACTGACGTTTTCTTACTTCTCGCAAGGAATCAACAAGCTGTTGACATTCAAAGAGCAGCAATTCCCTGATCAAGAAAGAGTTGGGAGTCGAAGTCCTCTTCCTCCTGAACCCACATATGGACCCATTCCTGAGCAGGGGCAGCCACCCAGATCATCGCAACATCGGAAAGGTCACCAGCCCAGGCAGAAGCAAACCCGGACCATGAAAGGAAAGGGAGGTTCCGCACCCGTCAGCCAGCATGCATCCCCCGTCAGGGAGGAAAGAAGAAGTCCCATCATTTCTTCAGCACCGTCCTCGGCTCAACGGATGGTGACTCGAAGTATGAGGGCCCGCCAAACTCAACCGGCTCGCTCACATCTGCGTTCAAGAGTCGTAAGCCGAAACGGCAGCATCAGAGTTTGCAGCTTCAGCTCCACCGACAGGAATCGCCAGCATCACGAGCACCATCTGCAGCACTCAAGGCACCTGAGCAAGAGCAGGCTGCCTCGAAGAAACGGTCGGGCAGAAGGTTTGTGAAGGCCGGCCAAACAAAGGCCAGGAATAAAAACCTCTTGAGGGAGGAAAGAGAGGCGAGGCCAAGATTTGAGAGGATCCCGGCGACTATCTACCTGAAGAAGTTGCCAATAGCTACATCGGCTAGCCTACTCGACTTCTCACTGCCGGTTGATGGCATCGTAGATCGAATCTAATTGGAAGCGAGAGAGGAGTCAACTCGATCAATCAGATGTGGGGAACAGCCGGATTGGGTTGGTAATGAACTGTGATGCGCCTGGGGAGGACAGAAGGTGAAGCTGCTCCCTGGGCTTGGCTTGAGGGCCCTTTGTTTTTGCTAGAGACGGAGCGTAATAAAAGCGTTGGCCCAAAATTAGTTTGTTTCAATGCCGGGCAACCTGAACGGTTACCTTTCTTCTTGGCTTCTTTTCGCGCTTGCCCATCACTTTGTGGTGTGGTATTGCGCGGAAAAGGTTTATCCAGGTAAAGTGTTTCGCTCTCCTCGGTGATGATATCGTTATCGGGGATCCGGAAGTCGCGAGGGTCTATCGTGACGTCATGAATCGTCTCGGGGTTCAAATCTCTTTGGCGAAAACGTTGACGTCAGATTGTGGTGGACTTGAGTTTGCGAAGAAATTTCGCATTCACGACAGAGAGTTATCTCCTTTGTCGTTGAAAATGATTCGGTCCACTCGATTCAGCGTGGCTTTTATGCCTGTGTTGAAATCAATTGGATCTTCTTCCCTTCTGGTCTCTTTGAGGCTTAAAGGGGCTGGCTACAGGCGGTATTCGTCTTCGGCTAAGGAATACCTCAATATAACCGACACTGGTATAGGCACGTTTTGGTGGCCTTCTCGCCTGGTGGAATCATACCACTACCGTTTCCTATCTGGTTAGGTTTTTTAGATGGGTTAGTAGTTAATTGCTATCACCTTGGTATGGTGCGGTATTTTGGAGTCGTGTCGTCCAGATGACAAGTATTTGTTGTCTGTGCGGGATGATTTGGAGCGTAAGCTCACTGAAGAAGGGGACTTCTACGTGGAGAGAGTCAATAGTCAGTTCTGGATCCGCCTCTGGCGCTTCGAAGGCTGCTTCCAATGGGTCAGGGTCTTAGAGAGAATTTAAACAAAGGCCGGGCCCACTTGCTTTCCTTGCGAGGCTAGGCGGACAGGAAGAAGAATGAGATCAGTCGGACCCGGGGAGAGAAATAACATAGATTGGTGCCTATCACTTACTCAGGGAAAGGAACGGAATGCTTTTCACCCTGCCTCGGGACGGAGGGAGAAGGTTGACCGGGGCACCGTTCGAGAGAAATGGAAGACTGTATTGATAGGGATTGGGAGAGGCGTTAGAGGCATGCTTAGCCGCGGATGGAGCCACTGATGGGCTGGTTCGGATGGATAGGCTGAGGGTGGTGGAGAGAACCTTGATTGAGATGGTCTCACTTCCGCTCTTTTTCACTCGATGGGTGGCAAACAAAGGAACTTGGCAGAAAGCCAGTTCTGGTTCATGGCTTCCATCCGGAAATGGTGATTATGGTGCCCTGAGAGCTACAGATCGAGAGAACCCGCTTCTGATGCCCCTATTCCCGGTACGGGGCAGGGGAGTGAGTTGTGTTTGGCATTTCTCCGCTGTTAGCCCGCAGCGGATTCGAGAAGAGAAAGAATTGGATTGGCGGGTTCGTACCGGTGAGAGGCAGGGGGGAGCAGAAGAAAGAGAACGCGAATCGAGTACTTACCTTGTCATACGGATTTTCAAGTAGATGGCCACCTCCTTTCTAACCTCTCCCCGCTAGTCATTGATAGAGCCTACCCGCAATCCCAAGCCCTACTAATGATCCAAGGCCCCGGATGATACGTTTTCCGATCCGCTGAAGATCACGAGGTCCACCATCTCCTGAGTGGCTTGCTCACCCCTTCCCTCATTCCCCGGCAACAGGGTTCATCACATGCTCCTCTCGATCAATAGTGGCCCGCCGGGGATGGAACTGCAGATGGAGAGGTCTGGTGATACGAGAGACTCCTGCCTCCGGGAACATGCATTCATTTCAATGGAGCGAGAGAGGGAACGAGAGAAGGGGATGCACGGAAGGGAGAGGGAGAGGAATCGCTTGTCTCGCTTCCTTCAGTCGGCCGTGAATGAATCGAAGCCGCCACTTGGCCCGGGGCCGGCTCCGATCCGGAGAAATAATGATTGGAATAGATGGCTCAGTGGCTTAGCTGGGCTTCGGAAGGAATGAAGCGAGAAGGGAGGAAGGTGGATTGCCTGGACTTATGCTTTCTCCAACCGCCGGTAGGGGCCTTTCTGATCCCAGGTCCCGACATCTTAACTTAATGGCCCAGCTTGGGATTGATTCGTTCATCGGGTGCATACATCGTGGGTAGAGGGACGAGTGCTTCGTATTGCCGCTGCTAAACCGCCCCTCCAATGTGGATATCTGGAGAGGGGGAGCGAGAGGTCAAGATCTCGATAAGTTCAATTCGTTCCGCTGCCGATGGATCCGGGAAGGAGTTAGGGACCGATCTCTTCAATCAAAGGGACGAGGCAGTCTACCTCTGAATACCTCCAATCTCCAACTATCGATCCCATCCGGCGGCATCTGGGGGAAAAGCTTATTCCATCAATTATTCAATCAAGGGCGGGCTTTACTCAACAGATTCCTCTATCGGCTTCATTCCATTCCTTCTTCTATCATTCCCAGGCCAAGGGAGAGGTACGGGACAGGGGGCCAGTTGTTAATGAAAGGAAAGCGAGAAGGGAGAACCGGCAAGTAGGGAAGAGAACCCGGGGGGAAGTTCCCGATCGAAGATCGGGGGAGAGGTTGCTCGGTACCTTACCCTCCTCTTTCCCTCTCGGGGGGTATTCGGAGAGGTAGGGCCCTTATCCCATTCCTAAAGTAAGGAATGGCGGGCCGGCATTCTGAGTGGCTTGAAAAGCGGAAATGCGCTTCAAGGAGTCTAGCTTTCCTCCTTGATTCCGCCTTCGGAGAGTTAAGTTAAGGGAACCAAGCTTACCTTGATTGCGCTACAGAAGAGAAGGTATTCTCTAACTCGGAACTCGGGCGCGGAACAGCTTGCAAAAACAGCTATTGCGCCGACATATACTCAATGAGTCGCATAGTTGCTCCGTTCCTGCCTCCCCCCTTAAGGCGCTCACTACCTATCTAAAGTTGGGTCTCTCACCGAGGAGAGTACCTTTGCTTCACTTTCGGAAACATCCCTGCGAGAACTCCCCGAAACCCTACGCTCGGTCTGAAGGAGACAGGGGATAACAACTCTTTTCTACAGCTCGGGGGCAAGAAAGCTTAATTAAAAAAAAAGGGATAAGAAGCTTTGTGAGGAAATAAGGCGAGCTCTAATAAAAGAGATAATGGAGCTCGCGAACGAATTACCTCCTGAAGCCCCTCAACGCTGGTCCTGGGCAATCCGGGAAGTATCCCAAAATGATGGGACGGATTGGAAGCAGCTGCTGGACTTACATCACGAAGTCTTTACTCAGGGGCGAAACAGCCCATTCTTCAAGGTTAGAGCAATCTAAGACAGAAAAGAACTAATGAGATCTCTCAAGGTCTTTGCCTGAAGGTTAGAACAAGCTAAGCTAGATAAGAATGTGTATTAGATGTGAGCTCTCTTCTTTCCTTTTGTAGTTGCATGTAGCTCCTTGCCTGTAGTGTTAGAGCACGATGTATTGAATTATAACCCATTACCTCTAGAAGCACCGTCGACATTGAATTTGAACCTTCTCAGAGGAGGTCTACTCCATCTTACAGCCATATATCGAAGAGTTTTCGGCTTAACGATTGGAATACCCACCGCTTCCTGACGAATGATTGATAGGAACGGATTGCCTGGGCTTCCCTTACAGAAAGTGCGGGGAGTCGGAAATGGAACCAATCTATCTCTTCCTGACCTAACCCCGACCTCTTTCTCCAATCGAAATCAGACTTGCGTACTCTGAGACCGTTCTGGAGACCTGCTTGCCCTTCTCCCCTCTCGGCAAACCACTCCGGAATGAATGCCTTTGATGCGACTAGCCGGGCGGGTGGAAGTCGAGTGAGGAATAGGATCACTTTTCCGTTCAGTAGTTCAGCACATCGGATCGTGCAGCCGAGGTCTCTCGAGCAAAGTCAGTTGAACTGAGTTGAATCCTGTACTTCGACCCGGGGTAGGTTTGTCCACTCGATTGGCGATGGAGCTTTCCCCCTTTTGTTGTAGTTCGGGTTTCGGGTGTGGAATGCCCTTCCATGCCACGAATTCCAACTGAACGAGTCCCAATATCTGGATAAAGTGACGATTCTCTTGTTTGTTTTCGATGTTCAAAAGAGTCTGATTTCAAAGACTCAAATGAGGAACCAATACTATGAGTAGATGTGGTTTGAGATCGATTGTTAAGGCCTTGACCCCACGTCGCAAAGTGGAAAGATTCTTCCAGTTGTTTGACGCTGTTGATGGTTCAGAGCTGGGCTAAGAAAGAGAGAGGGACCATCCGTCCGGTGTAGGAGAGGAGGCATTCAACAAATAGCCTTTCCGTTCCGTCCGGTACAGGAAGTATTCATCAAATATCCTTTCCTTCCAGTTACGTCAAGTTACGCCTACCCTTCTTCCTGATTGAATGAGTTCATGAGCGAATCCTTCTCTGTCTCACACTCACTACGGGACAGATAACTTATTTAGATAAAGGAAATGACCTAGGAATCTCTAGCCATCAGTTAGCTCTTCCTTCTGCTAGCCTGGGCCTTCCCTTAAGATGAGAACAAGACGGATGAGCTTCCCCTGAAATCATTTCCTGCGCCCGGTTCACTCCCGGTTGATTGGCTTGTTCAAGGCAAGGTACCAAATGAGAAGCAGCACTTCCACTGCAAGGACTCTTCACACAAGACGCTCGGGCTGACCCAAGGGATCAATCAACTGGGACTTCTCCCTCTCGCTCTCTTCTCATTGGATTCCTCTCATTCCACTTTGAAATAGGAACAACAACAACAAGAAGATGGCGCACGCGGGTGCTAGTATAAATGCTGCACATAAGTAGAACATGTCTCACCTAGAATATCCCCTACCTACAATCCATGCTAGAGAGTAAACACAATGCATTAAATCACTCACCCTCAGGTCCCCATGCTTGACCTGCTGGATGGGGGAGCTCAGAATCCTTCCCAGGTTGAAGGCCCGCGGCATACCTTCATATTTGAGACCCAGAACCCATTTATGGACCCGTTGGAATCCCAGCCCGAGCAAGCTTTAGAGCCAGACCTGCTCAATAGCCATTAGCTCACTTAGTGTCCCTTCCAATTCGATAACCAATGCAATATCCCGTACCTATTTCCCGAGTGGAAGGAATTCCGAAATTTTCAATCTTTCAGCAGCCGAGTTAGTTGATCTTGTTGTTTAATATAAAGTTCTATCTCCTTAGCCACTATCTCGCTAGTTAGCATCTCTCCCTTTTCCTATTCGACGTTCCGGAGCCGGTTAGAAAGCCAGAATAAGGAGTTTGAGCAGTGAAGGCAGCAGCAGGAAAGGTAGGAACAAAGGGGAAAGTACTCCGCCTAGCATTCCTTCCATCTTGAGAATAATAGCCTGTTTAAGCTCTACCCACAGTTCCAAAGTCAGGTTATGATGCCAGTAAGCTTGTTGACAGCTAAGGTAGCGGATCTCATTGCAAAGCTATCAGCATCTCTATCTCTATATAAAGCATGAGCAGCTCCAGGACGAGATCGATATTATGACTTTCCAGATTGAAAGCCAGCAGGAGAGGCATAGGTAGCGTAGGCAAAACAAAAGGCAGTAGGAGCATAGCGAACAACAGCAGATCTAAAGCCCGTAGCTAAGGAAAAGGAAAGATAGGGCAAGACCGCGAGGAAAGCAGAGGCATAGTAATAAGCAATAGATAGAGTAGCGGAGGTATCGGATCGAGTGTCATTCCCAGATAAAAATCCATAGCCAGGGGATTCAGTTTCACTAACATCAGTAGAGGTTGCATTTGATCGAGCAGAAGCAGAGGCATTTCATTGAAGTTACCCAATTCCAGCTGCTATAGAGGCATTATCTCTTCGCTCAGGTCCAGATTCACCAGCAGCAGAAAAGCACGCAGCTATAGGGGCAGCGTTCCTTCACTTTGATTCTAGGTCTCCGACTTTAGACCCTCCATTTATTGCAGAGTTTATTCCTTCTTTAGTCCCACCACTCTCTACATCATTATAATAGGCTCGAATTCCCCGATCATAGGTAAAGTTCTGTCTCTTCAACAGCTATTATCCAAGGCACTCGTGTAGGCACTTCCTATAAGCAACTCTTAAGCCAATCTACGTATGGTTGAGAATTGGACCCCTTATCTAGGCGCTTGCTTAAGGTATCCCCGAAAGTTATCGATAGAAACTCCGGTTACACAGCTCATGGAGGAATATCTGATCCAGGCACAGTAGTTAGCTTCGGCGATAAGGCTTATTTTCCTTAATAGCTGTTTAAGGGGCAGAGCTCGGCGATCAGGTTTTTTAGTGCCCGAAATAAGGTTAGTATGAAGTAAAAAACTCCGCAACACCGAGTCTTCGCGGAGCATTTCCCTCTTCCGTTGGTCGAGCCTGTTTACACACCCTTCCGTAAAACCTAAGCAGTTCGCTAGGCAGAAACGTGATTTTCCCCTCTATAGAACCATCGCAGTTGAGCCGTTCAAACCAATATCTGGTACGAAGCTTGCTAGCTGGCTGGTGGTCTTGCTGACTGGTACGGCTGGTCTTGCTGCCGGGAATGGCTGGCTTGATCCTCGCTACCTTGATCTTGCTTAGCTGGTACAATCATTACTTGGTTGGTCCTATGTCCATCATGTAGCCACAGGTATATTACAGCATCCACTAATGCACGAGCATAAAATGAATGATATATTTGGAATCGTGACTTATGGCTATCTACATTGGAAGCTATCGGCATTCCAAAAGCACGGCGTAATGAAAGCACGAACTACGCTTGCTTTTTGACGCTCAGATACCGTAGCGGTCAAAACGAAAAGGCTGTTCTAAAGGAGGTCCACACCGGAAAGAAAGGGGAGCGAGCCGCCCGTCTATATGGCCCGCAGAGCTTCAGAAAGTGCATCCACACTGCACCGACCATCCACTTTCTTGTCCCGATTCTCATGCCCATCATACACAACAATCATTAGATAGATGTTATTCGGCGAATTTTTGAACTAAAGGAAATACTGGAGCCTCAATAGTAGGAACACTAACTAATCCTGGAACATGAACTGGAACACGTGCAAATGTCTCCATTTTCGGTAAATCTATCTCTACTGAATAAATTGCTTCCTGTGCTCTTGTTGAGGCGGTTCCTATTCGAGCGGATCAAGTTATTTATAAATCCATATTTAGAGATCCATATGATGCAGATCATCCAGTCGCAGACGCAGTTCCAAATCCAATTGTATATCCACCAACAGAGTCAGTGGCATAAGTCATTCTGGGTGTGGTTCACCTTGAACCAGTAACTGTGCCAGCGAAAGCAAAGGCTTCTTCGGCAATAGAGTCAAAGCAAGCAGGAGCAAAAGAAACAGGGGTTGTGGGCGCGACATCCCTTTCATCTTGAGAGTCACCACCTCGCTCAATAGCATCCCTTCCAGTTCGAGAGGCAGATCGAAAGAGCTCCCTCTCGAACCCTAAGGTTGAGAGGAATAAGAGCAAGGAGTACGTACAAGAGCAAGTAGCCGTTCACTCAGGTTATCCAATAACATCAGCATCCGGGCCAACAGCATAAGATCCCGAGTAAGCACCACCAGCAGGGGCAAAGGCAACAGAGACATGGGCGGGGGTAGATCTTATAGTTTAAGCTCTCAGGCTCGCAAAGCAGTTCCAAGCGGGGTCACAGCCAGAAGTACGAGTCACTAATAGATCTAGCTCAGCTGGTAAGTCCGGTCCGTTGCTCCGGCTTGAGCTCCATAGCTCGCGGCCTTGGTTTAATATCCTCCAAGGGCAATCCCAGACGCACTAGTAGAAGCAGATCCTACAGAGGCAAAGGTAAAAGCAGCCGTTTCACCCCTACCTCCTAGCAGCAGCACTAATGGAGCTGCCGAAAGTCCAATAGGCGATCCCGAGCGAACAGCTATAACCACTGGAACGAGCAACACCCACCGCGAATACCCACGTAGTTACGGCCACCTAGGTTACAACTATGACTTGGTAATAGGAGGAACCCTAAGCAGTAGCAAACAAGCTAAGCGACCCGCCCAAGAGCGCGGAATGAAAAGAAAGGCACAGCTGCAGGATAAGTAGGGATCATAGCAGATGCACAACCCCGCCGAGATCTAGATCGATATCCTTATAGGGTACCTGCAGCATATATAATTAGATCTTCAGCTGAAGCTGCTGAAATGGCGACTGAATAAACTGGAGCTTAATCTCGATCTCAACAATATATAACTAGTGGTTTTGTACCTGCTACCTCTTATGCTGCCTTCCCAACCTTTGCCTCCGATGCTAGCTCTCGACTTGGAAAGGATGCCACTGTCTTTGCCATAGGTGGTTATGGATCCACTCGGTCAACTGAAACTCCTGCCCGTGCCTCTGCCATTGGCTTTGCTGCATGCTCCGTTACTGGCTCTCTAAATGAAATTAGCCGTGCTGCGGGGTCTACTCAATCTGGGTCTGTCCCTAGTGGTGCTTAAACAAGTGCTGCTGCGGGAACCCGGTCAACCGCTACAAGTCCTGAGTCAAAAAGGTAAGCTCGGTTTCAATACCCTTCCTGTGTGCTTTGTTCCCTGTACTCTTGCCTTTTCCTCTCCTGCAGGCGGTGAATCAAGAGGATATGGATCTCCAATGAATGGCTCTCGATCTGGCTTAGATGCTGATTCGAATGCTGAGTCAATTGCTGGTGTTACAACCTATGCTACCTTCTCTCCTGCTACCGGTGCTTATTTGACTGGGACTGGAAGGAATGCTACTGACTCTCGATCTCGATCTAAATCTCCAACTGGATAGGGATCATCTGCTCGCATCTCCGACAGGATTTGGAACCTTATCTTTATCTGCCTTAGCCGATGGTTATACTGCTTCTCGGTAAACAAGGTCCACTGGGTCAAGGTCAACAACAGGCATGAAACCCCGTAAAATTGGCATAAATCGATTTTCCGTTCATAAGAGGTCGATAAAAAGTCGAATAGTTTAGAAAGCCCGTCTTTTTGGCCTCAATTGCTTTTCCACTCATAAGAGTGAGATCAAAACTCTTTTCCTTTATGAAACCCCGTATTTTTGATTAAAAAAGAGCTCTTTAAGCATTCACAAACCATAAGCTATGAGGATCTTGTGCTTGAACTTGAAGGATTTTTTAAACCTGCCTAAACCTATAAAGGCATAAATCTAGTCAAGTCATTCCTCTCCTAGCAAGCAGGGTCTGGAATAACTATATAGTTGGGGCACCGAATATGCCTTAATTTTTCTTAGTCCTATAATGGTCTATCTCCGAGACCGGAGGTCTACTACAGGGTAGTGGTTCATTCTCCGACACAAGGCAGTCTCGCATAAAAAGCCGCTCCGGGAATCAGGATCAGAAATACGCCCTTGATTTTCAGCTATCTCGAATTGGCTTATATGATGATCAGAGATCACCGATGTGATAAGGATCCCTCCCTGGTTCATCAAGCAACATAACCTCTGGTCTTCCCGTCCCCTCTTATCCATCTTAGTGATTGGGTAGAGACAAGGGTTGCACTACGTTATGGAGAACTCTGCCACTTCTCCCCCTTGTCCTGTACGTCGCTCTTGGTCCTATGAGAGCGGTTATTCAGAGTGGGGGCTAGGCTTGATTCGAAGACCCTGCGACTCTCTCTCCCAGGTAGAAAGAAGGGATTGAAGTACAGCGCGTTCAGGGGGGCCTTCTGGATATTCACTTGAATGTTCGGGATATTTCTCATAGACCAACCGAAGAAATATCAAGACACATCGCCAACAAGAAGGCGGTCATCAACTTCACTCAAAGACGGTGGCACGACACTGGGGTGGGTTCCTTACTTTACTAGTCCCCCAAGCTTAAAACAATACGGCCGGGGATGATCAAGGGTGCCATGCTATACTTCGACGTCATACCCATACCTAAAAGATAAGCACATACTGTTCCAATTCCTGGGATAAAAACAAACATCATTAGCGGGTGGAGTACTTAGCCCTAAATTCCCGCGTTAGGATCTCACTGTTGAGTAGCTTAACGCGGCATGGGCCGAAGGCACAACAAGCAAGCGAAGCGATCCTTGGATTGAGGTTTCTCGAGTGCCGCTAGGCAGGAGAGAGATAATAGCCCTCAATACAATCCTTCGTTCCGGTATGGGCAGTTTCCTTCGTATCTATTCTATCTAGTAGCTATCGAATCATACGATTATATTGATTCTTCTTTTCATTCATTCATTCAATGAAACTTCAATTTGCTTGTCTAAGGTGTCTTTCGAGGTACACCAAAGACGGGTAGATGTTCAGTCTCAGTGGCAGAAAACCAATACTGTTTGGAACTTCACTTCTAGAGCTCCATCTCTCAGAATCAAAAGCTGGAATAATGAGTATATGGAGAGATGATCCTACGCTTTCTTTCTCTTTCTTTAAAAGAGTGAGTGAAGGTAGGGAACACGGGAGTGAGTTTGTTCCAGTCAATAAAAGGTAAGGTCTCGCTTAAGTGTGCTGTGGTATCCCCCGAGCAATAGAAGAAGAGGGTCACTCTCAATATAAGTAGGAGCATCTTAGTGCACAACTGATTGTGTAAGAGAGTGGGTTCTTTCTATTCTTCCGTCAGGCAAGAGGAGCGTGCTCTTCTTTGTCCTCAAAATCTCGTAAGAGAATAGAATATAGGGCTATTTCCTCCGGGGTGCTTTTCCCCCTCGTGATTGGGTTTCCGTCCTTGCGTCCTTGTATTCCGATTGTTCTTACCGAGCTAGCGAATCTAAAGTCTTTCCTTCTGTTCTGGGGTTAGGCCCAGCATTCCCTTCCTTCGTTGTGGATCCCCCTCCCTTTCTTATTTCGAATATCTCTTTGGCTACCAACTCAAAGAGTAAAGCGGTGGTAAGATATGGAGGGGTCCGGCTCCCTCTTAGAGCTTTGAACTGACCGGACTGAGGAATTCTTGTGCTGGTTGTTCAATACTCCAATCAATCAATCTCGTCCAACCCATCCACGGAGAGGAGGGAGAAGTCTCTGCCATCTGCAGCGAAGGAAGGATAAGCAATGGGCCGAATGATTTATATATTTGTTTCTTCCACTGCTAGGCCTCTATCGCAGCAGATCAAGTCTAATACTCCGCGCCGGGGATCGGAAACAACAACCAGGAAATAACAACTTGCCGCACGAACAAGTCCCCCTAAATGATCATAGGAGTTGTTATATATAGCTGGTGCGCTTGTTTGCGTCCAATCCGGAGGTGATGACCACCGGAAGGAAGGAGCTAGAGGCGAAAAAAAGGTATACACGGGAGGCCAGGCATCTCCTCCCAGAGAGAAATCCGATCTAACATCTGAATCTTGAAAAGTTCCGTATATTCAGTTGTTCAATCTGCGGGTGCTTTGAAAAGCTTTATTCTCGCGTAGACATGATTTGACAAAAGGATCGATATTCGGAATAAACAGAATCCACAGAGTCAACTGATGCATTTATACTATTGAGTTGAGAGAAAGAGAAGATGGGACTAGTTTGCTACTCCCGCGGGCCCTACTTACTTAAAGCTTCTCTCCTCCAGGAGGCAAGGGATTGCTGCTTCCACAGCTGTCTCCACTCGGTCAAATGAATCAGACAGTGACTTGGAGTCCAGTCTCGAGAGATAGCACCATTGAGTCGTCAAGCCAGCTTCTCCCAAGAATTGTGAGTGAATCAAGGGCTTTACTATTTCAGGCTTTCCGCGATTCTATTATGGCATGGCTATGCTGTTATTAGGATTACCCGATGCCCAAAGGTTCATCACGATCAGGCAATTCTAAACATTAACATAGAATGACGTATTTATTATTAATGGCTGACGAACTACTTACTTGTGTTTGGTTACTGCATTAAGATTTCAATCTCGCCTGCAGGCAAGGCATATCTTATCTCGTGGATCTGGAAAGACAGTCCTACTTATCCTCTTACGCTTATGCTTCTATTTCAGCGTATTCAGTCTATGTTTATTCTTCTGCCTTTGACTTCTTTTGATGCTTCATAGGATTATGACTCTAACTCCGCTTTATAAAGAGGGTCAGTCAGCCCTAGCTTAAAGCTAAAAAATACATTTCTCCAGACGTCATTACTAAGTAAATTGGAACTTCCTTGCTAACGTTGAGTTGGGAGAAACCCTTCTGGTAACTTATTGAAGTAGGCAAACCAAGCTGGCTGGAAAAGACGAGCAAGGAAAGATTTCGGCTAACTCCATGGCACAACAAGCCTAGAGTTTCGACGTTCCCTAACGCTTCAACAACAGAACAGACCTTCACTGTCAGGTAACGAAAGGTATTCGTTATTGGATGTGATGATCCTTCCGCATACCGAGTTGCCATCACCTCGGAAAATGTTTATACCAAGGGCGTGGTCTCAGTGCAGAGCTTGATAAGCTAAAGCGGAACAGGAATGATGCTGGCTGATTGGAACTTGGCATTCGGATGTTCTAGCTCATGGAGAAAACATTGATGCCAAACCAAAGGGTATGGTGTCAAGAGTTCAGACCGTCAAATGAATTGTGGCCTGGTGGGAGGACTTGTGTTACGATGCAGCTGGCACCTTGGGGTCTCGTTTCAGAGTGGGCAGCAACTCTTGCGTGCACTGTACACGGTTGGCGCCTTCGGTGTGTAGACGAACAATTGGCACGGTTGTGATAACTCAATGGAACTTTGGAGTGGAGTTCCGAGGTGTGGAAAAGTGGATTAGTTACTTTGTGGTCCCCGGTTGGTACAAGAGTCAGATGGTCCGGTCCATCTTTCTTTCCTTATCATACGAGAATACGCGCGCGCGAATGAGAGCGCGCTATGCGCTAAGCTGCGCTTAGTCTATACAACATCAAAGAGGAATCGAACCCCTTATTATCTTCTTTGAAAACTCTATTCCAATTGATGTCCCCCACCTTCCCCCTCCCCCTCCTCCGTTATTTTTTAGCTGCAACGGTGACAGAAACATGAACAAGTACGAGATCTTCCTAGCTAGGAAGATCTATCAACTATCGATACCTACCCACCGCTTGATACGAACTTCAAAAATGCCACAGCAGCCTCAAACCACCAGGAATATTTGTTTGTTTGCGTCAAATCGCAAACAATATCGAATAAAAAGTCGACATTTTTCCATAACTGATCGTTGTTCACAACGCCCTCTTCTAGGATACTAAATGTATTCCATCGATAGGGAACCCGGATACCCTGTTCATTCAAAAGAAGATCCAGGTGATCCACTATGGCCTTATGTAAACAATTCACAGTATCTTGTTCTAGAATGGAGTCATGCGTACGATCAATGCTTTCTTCTATAAAAGAAAGCAATTCAGCATTCAGGGGCATGAGTATGTTTGCTGTGGTTTTGTTGTTCATGAATCTAACTAAAAATATGCTCCGCTTCTTGCTCTCAAAAAGCAAAAAGACTTGTCGGAAATTCCCGGTTGGGTTTGTCCCACCAGGAAAGACATGGGAGATTTGGTGGAAAAAGAATTGGAACGGAGAATGCGGCGTTTCTCATTTTCAAAGAGACTTCTGGCATTACCGAAAGGATCGAAACGACATTCGAAAGAGCGTGACTCTAGGTTTGAAAGCACTGAGTTACTTACGTTATAGCACAGTCAGGCAGGCTTATACCATTACGCTCACGAGCAGAATCTTTGAAATTTGAATTTCTTCGCCGGGCTTGGACCATGTCTCCCGAACAATTTCAGTACATATGGCGCAAGACGATTCCACATATCGAGGTCGGAATGGGATCGGGTGTTTTCACGTCTCACCGTAGTGCCCGGTTTGTCTTGATTTCCGATTGATGAACAAGAAAGAAAATGGAACTATTGGATTTTGTGACTCGCCCCCGGCTACGTGTCCTTTTGACCCTTCGCCCGCCCGCCACCAGTGGAAGCAAGCTAGCCTCCTATGTTGGTTGCCCCTTTCCCCTTTTCATAAGAAAAAGGTAAGAATTCAAGCCCAGAAAGAAAAGGCCCCTTACGTTTAGATAACGCCTTCTATTATATAATTAGAAAGCAACCTTTCGCGCAGCTCAAGCTTACTTTCTAAGCAAACGTGGGCTTGGGCTCGAAAGCAACAAGCAAGGGATTGAGCTTTAGAAAGCCGTTGCGCATTAGCGCTTTAGAAAGATTGTAGCTAGTGTGCCCCTATTAGTCAAGCTTTTATTTAAAGCTAGCTGAAAAACGAATGTGCGCTACTAGCGCGACTCGCTTTGCTTTTGTTGTGGAGTGGGTGCTTGCCCTTTGTTAGGTTAGGGGAAGAGGGCATTTCCATTGCGAAGGAAGGATTCAATCCAGCCACAGGTTCCCCTACGGATACCTTGTTACGACTTCACCCCAGTTGAAGACCCCACCATGGTATGCGCCAATAAGACCACCAAAAACCTTTGTGGCACTAGTAGTACATAGAAGTCATGGGTGATCATTGGTCCGATGCTTTGGGCGAAACCAATTCCCAAGGTGTGACGGGCGGTGTGTACAGGGCCTGGGTACATATTCACCGCGGCATGCTGATCCGCGATTACTAGCGATTCCAACTTAATGTTCTCGAGTTGCAGAGAACAATCCGAACGGAGGCAATCTTTTTGGATTCGCTTTGCCTTACAGCCTTGCTTCCCATTGTAATTGCCATTGTAGCATGTGTGTGGCCCAGCCCATAAGGACCATGCGGACTTGACGTCATCCCCACCTTCCTTCAATATATCACTGGCAGTTTCTCGTGAGTGCGGCACGCACCTTTTTGTTTGTTTCAGAGCTGTTTTGGCGGGGCGTACTAAACCCACTACGTACCACACCACCGGGCGGCTTGCCTAAATGCCGAGTCTTTCTCCGCTGCCAACTTGACATCGTCGTCACCTGCAAGATAAGGCCAAAAACTTGACTTTACTAAACAAGTGAGAAAAGCCTTTTCTGTGTTATTAGTAAAGCGCGCTAGCTGCAATCTTTCTAAAGCGCACACTAGAAAGTGCTTTGAAAGGCGCCGGCTCCCTTCTTACTGACAGCACAGCTCCGTGCTGGCACTCAATTAGTAGCTCTGGCACGTCACTCGGCTCCTTGGCTTACTTCGGTTGCAAAGACTTTCTCCTTAGGCCATGTCTCAGCAACACAAAACGAGGGTTTCGCTCGTTATAGGACTTGACCAAACATCTCACAACACGAGCTGACGACCACTATGCAACACCTGTACAAAAGTAAGTACCATCCCGTTAAGGATAGGTCTTGTTGTTCATATGTCAAGGGTTGGTAAGGTTTTGCGCGTTGTATCGAATTAAACCACATGCTTCATCGCTTGTGCAAGCCCCTGTCAATTCCTTTGAGTTTCGGTCTTGCGACCGTACTCACCAGGCGAAGTGTTTCACGCGTTAGCTGGGCCCCTGATCCGTGTAGACTAAGGGCGAACACTCATCATTTACGGCATGGACTACCAGGGTATCTAATCTCGTTCGCTCCCCATGTTTTCGCACTCCAGCGTCGGTAGGGACCCAGATAGCTGCCTTT
>JARYZH020000497.1:0-165074 GCA_030021035.2 Notholithocarpus densiflorus
ACTTGCTTCCCTACTTGTTACTTTGCAATCAGTCGGGGCATTGATTCTAATTGTACATGTCATTTTGCTTCCAATTTTGCTGCAGCTATACCAGTTGAAGAAATAATGAAAACAAATTTCTCTAGGGAGAATCACCACTTAATTAGTACTATAATCATGCCCTTACAACCGTGTATGTGATAGGCTAAGAGATTAGAATACATGGGCCCAAATAAATATTTGGTATTTCAATTATCAATGGTAGAACTGATTTAGTAGTTCAGTTCAAACTGATACTTTAGACACGCACGGACACATAATCCATACATAAATTATATATGTCTTGTGCTGAAATTGTATCATATTGCTTGATGACCTAAAAGAATGAACCAAGTAAGGAATGTCAGTTTTACAGTTACTGATATGAACTGCTTACTTTTCAGGTCGTAGTTTTTGTTATCACTCCCTCAATCAAAACTCAAGCCCCATTATTCATGATGCTCGTAATCTTCTTCCAATATGTGCCTAGAATTATTAGGATCAATCTACTATATAGGGAAGAAACAAGAACCTCCGGCATATTAATTCGGACACCATGGGCTGGAGCTGCTTATAATCTTTTTTTCTATTTGATAGCCAGTCACGTAAGTTGATTTTGAATTATTAGCAATCTTAATTTCCAAGATTTTTATGTGTTAAATATTAGCTATGATATATATTCCATGTTGAATATACTTGAATAAATACAGAAAAGGGAAGCATAAAATAGGAACACAAGAACACAAGAATTACGTGGTTCAGTCTTACGGCCTACGTCCATAGAGGAAACCCTTAAGGGTTACATCTTTATTATATAAGAGTGTAGTACAAAATCTGTATTATAATGAACCATAACATGGGCATATATATAGAATGGACAAAACTTAGGTAAGTACCTTAAGTGCTGTTCCCTAGGTTCCTCTCTTAAGATTTAACCATGTGGTTACTTAATTAAAAAATACCCTTCTATCCCATGAAAAAAAATCAACATGATAGAATCTTAAGGGTAGAATCTAAGGAACAACATGTAAATACTGTACCTAAGTCTTGTCCATATAGAATAAACTAAACCATAAACTAATAGACTTCTTGTACAAGTAAAAGACTTGGCTTGTACACAAAATAGTATTAAGCTTGGACCTATGCTAATAAACTAAACCCTAAGGAACAGCATCTAAATACTATACATAAATCTTGTCCATATAGAATAAACTAAACCCTAAACTAATAGACTTTTTGTACAAGTAAAAGACTTGGCTTGTACACAAAATAGTATTAAGTTTGGACCTATGCTAATGGGCTAATGCATCTCTAACATTACAATCACAACTAAATGGGACAAAAGCAGGTACTTGGAGCTCTTTGGTACTTGTTTGCCATTGAACAAGAGAAAACATGCTGGCAAAAGCACTGTAAAAACTCCACTGGTTGTGAACATAAAGATTTTTACTGTGGAGCCCACCGTAATGAAAGCTTTGCACATCTATATTATGAGTGCCCTTTTATCAAACCTGATGATATTGACAATACAACGGTCTTCAACTTTGGAATGTTTACTGATGCTCTGAAGTCTGGTATGGTGGAAACAAAAGATTTTCAAGTGAAATTGTTTTACTGCTATTGGTGGGGTTTTCGTAGTCTTGGGTAAGTAAATATATATAATTCTCATACTTTATTTCAAATGTCATCTGTATTCTTAATTTACAAGAGCGAAAATTTTCTTATTAAAAATTACTTTCCTAAGTTCCTATATATAAATCAAGGCTTGTCAGCTTATGACAATATCTTACACATTGCGAGTTTAAGATTTGGTGCCAAAGGCATTTTGGAGTTCAACCACTTTATTAAGAACCTTGTAACTTAGTGACATGATCTAATCTCCTTTACTAGGAGAATTAGGGAATCTCTCTTTCTGCATTTTTGTAACCATCGAATTTAAAAAAAAGAAAAAAAAGAAAAGAAAAATGAATTACTCTGTTTTTTTCTCAGCTCTCTTGGCCAAAACCTTCAAACAAGCACTAGTATTGGGGAAATAATCTTTGCCGTCTTCGTATCTACCTTTGGGTTGGTTTTATTCTCATTTCTTATTGGCAATATGCAGGTAACTCTCTGATTCTCATCAATTCTCTTTGCCACCTAATGTTTTAGCATTAGCATTATGAGATGATTACATAAATCAAACTCTTATTTCTACCATAATATACAGCCCAGCTCAAGAAGGGTTGTAAACGAGCTAACCAAGCCAGCCTGAATGTTAAAATTAAAAGTTCAAACTCATTCATTTTGTTTATTTCGAACACGAACTGAGCTCAAGCTTACCACTAAACAAGATTATATGTTTTAAACTTGATTCATTTTCTTAGGGTGTGTTCGTTTGGAGGTGAAATAGGGAGGATGGAAAACTTTGGAGAGAAAATAGGAAGGAAAACTTTATTAGAGTATGTTTGGTTAGGTGAGGAGGAAGGAAAATAAATAGTGGGGCCGAGGTGTTTTCTCTCTTGACCCACCAAAAAGTTCTCTCTCCAAAATGAAGAGAAAATTGAGAGGAAGAAACTCATGAAATGAGCTTCCAAAAATACCCTTAAAATTCACCTTCAAGTCTCTAATGTGTTGGCTTTTTACTTTTTTGCTTTCATTTTTTCTTCCTTTGTTATTGATGTATTGACTTCTTTTTTTCTTTTTCTTTTTCCTTGATTTTTTTTCTTTGTTACTGACGTGATGGTTTTCATTTTTTATTATTTTCTTCTTCTTTTCTTTTGTCTGAACGTAGCTTCTTTTCTTTTCTTCTTTTTATTTTCTTTGACTTTTTCTAGATGTGAAGCTTTCTTTCTTTTTTTTGTGCTCATATGTTTATTTTCTCATTAATTTTGGTTGGTTTTTTTTTTTTTTTTGAAAACATTTTGTTATGCTTTTTTTTATACTTTAATTAGTGTCTATCTATACATAATTTTTTTAAAAAAGTATAATGTGTTACTTTTTATTTTATTTAATAGGGACATGATGGTCAATTTATACAAACCTTATTTTCAACAAAACAAAAAAGTTTTCCATTCATCCACTTTTCCACCCTCCCAACCAAATACAAATGAGAGAAACTAAATTTTTTTCTATTCTCCTACTTTTCTATCCTCTCTACATTTTCTATCTTTCTACTTTTCCATCCTCCCAACCAAATAGACCCTTAATGAACAAGCTCGAATTTATTCATGAGTTACTTGATTAGCTTTTTTATTATTATTTTTTCACCATTATGTAGTAAAATCATGACAAATTTTTACCACTATGCAAATTTTGGAATTTTCACTACAAATGGATTGTTTATTATCAATAAACTATAAATAATAATTTAATATCATATGTACTTATTTACAAACTTACAATAATGTCTTTAATAAATTAAATTCTATTTTACTACACTTTAAAATTTATATTATGCATGTTATATTATAATTTAAGTGGATTAGCTATTATTAATGGCAAATGATATATTAACAAAAATAAGATATAAAGCAAAATTATTAGTATTAATCTATATATTACTAAAAGCTGAAGCGTAACGTTTAATGCTGCTACTCTCACGTTGCGCCACATCAGCTGCCACATCATTATTATTTTTAAAAAAAAATATAATTTGTCCTACAATTTTAAAATGGTTTTTACAATTTTCAGTCCTATAAATATAGTCCACTACTTATTTATTTACTTCCACTATCACCCTATAATAAATTCAGCTCACTACTTATTAATTTACTTTTACTATCACCCTATAATAAATCTGTATAATTAATCCAGCCAACTTCTTATTTATTTAGTTCCACAATCAAGCTCAACCCAAAGCCTTTTTAGTTCAGTTTTAGGGTTTTGTGTGAGCCTTTTCAGTTTAAAAAAAAAAAAAAAAAAAAATGTTGAAGCCTTTCAAGCTTTAGGATTTTTTTTTTTTCCAATTTTCTTATAATTGTTTTTAACATTTATTTTTTTAATATTTACACTTCTCCAACCTTTCTCTCTCCCTTACCATTTCATCTCCTCATTACTTCAATCTTTCTCCCTCCCTTACATTTTCATCTCCCCACTACCCTCTACATTAATATCATTTTTTCTCTTTCTCTTCATCTTTCTTTATTTTTGCCTCTTCTTATTCACACCCTCTTACTATAAATTTGGCACTATCTCTTCTATTTTATGCATAGTTTTCCCTCACAATAAAAAAGGTCCCCTCTCTCTCTCTCTCTCTAAATTTTTTGGTGAATTTTTTTTTTTTTCTTGCATCTCTATTTTAGGTTGATAATTTTTTATATTCTTTAAAACTCTATTTTAAGTTAATGCGATTTAGTTTTGTTTTTAAAATTGTGATTTAGTTTTGTTTTTTAAATTGTTGTTTTTTATTTATTTTTTTATTCTCTTTGATTGTTAAATGTTATCCTATTGCGTTCTAAGAATTAAATATAGCATATAAAAATATAATATTATTCTATTACATAACATGATTTGGATAATTTGGTATTTATTCTATTACATAGCATGATTTTTTATAGTGCTCAATTTAGATGTTAAACTATGAGACTTTACTAATTTTTGTTTATTTTCTAATCATTTGTGGTGGACAAAGTACTCTTAATAGTTGTATTAGAAGTACTCTATAATGCCATTTATTTAAAGAAAAGCAAAGGTTAGCTAAACGAAAATAATTGGATAGGTGACAAATTTTAACTTTTGCAATTTTATTTTTATTATTATTATTTTATAACAATGCATGTATAGAAATTTAATTCTTAGATTTTGCTAATAATTGTTTATTTGATAATATGTTTTGGGCGGCCGTAATTATAATTTCTACAAAGAAAATAACCTTAATAGATTATCAAAAACAAAATTTTATCCTAATATTGGTTCAATTAATCATTGTTAAGTTTTATTAATTTTTTTTTAGTTTACGTTTTTTGGTGTTTTGGATTGTTCCTATATTACATTTATGATTGTTCCTATAATAAATAAAAATATAATTACGAAATACATTACTCATTATTAGATTAGTTTAAATTGTAAATTTTTTTTATAATAAAGCTACCATAAAAATAATTATCACGCGCAACGCGCGGGTTCGCGACTAGTTGCATCTAAAAACCAAGACTTTCAGCTAGTTCATCCAATCCAATAAACTGTTTCAATTTCTCTGTGATCTATTTATTCTTTAAAGATCTGCAGTTCTATTTTAACTTTGCCAATTGCCTTATATTCAATAGAAACATGATGTTGGATCTGTTCTCACTAATTCTATCCACTCTTGTGACTAGAAACTTTTTCACAGAACCCTCATAGTCCTAAGATCCGATTAACTAAATTGCTATATTATGAATCTCTTGCTGGTATAGAAATATCTGCAATCCACATCAATGAGAATAGAAGAAATGACTCAAATGAGAGTGGAAAGGACTGGTGCAGAACGGTTTATGTCCCACCGTAAACTCCCTGCTTATTTAAGGGCACGATTTAGACGATACCTACAGTACAAATGGAAATTGACCAGAGGCGTTGAGGAAGAGAATCTACTTCATAGCCTTCCTAAGGACCTCAGAAAGGACATAAGGCGCCATCTTTGCTTAGATCTTCTCATGAGAGTGAGTGTTTTTCTTTGATTTTTTTTTTTTTTTTTTTTTTTTTTTTTTTTTTTCACTGCAACTTTTTGTCCAACTTCAAGCTATTGTGTTCATCAAGTCAACTTTATCTTTTAGGTGCCAATGTTTGAAAAAATGGATAGTCAACTATTTGATGCACTTTGTGATCGTCTCAAACCAGTTTTTCACACAGAGAAGAGCTGCATTATCTTTGAGGGGGATCCAGTGGATGAGATGCTCTTTATCATGCAAGGAATGCTGACCCCTATCACTACTAATGCTGGAGAAAAATGTAATGCTGGTGATTTGAAGGCCGGTGACTTCTGTGGAGAAGAACTTTTTGCATGGGCCTTGAATCCCCGCTCCTCTACCAGTCTTCCCATTTCAACAAGAACATTAATAGCTAAGACAGAGGTTGAAGCGTTTGCGCTAAGGGCTGCTGATTTGAAGTTTGTGGCCTCTCAGTTTCGGCGTCTTCATAGCAAGCAGTTCCAGCATCTTTTCAGGCAAGTCTTTAAGCTAAGCTTATCAACATTTTGGATGATTATTGTCAACATTCTCCAAACAAAGTGAGGCTATACAAAATATATATAAATATATATATATATTTATATATATTGTTCAGAAATTGTGCAAAAAGAAATACCATGGTTATCCCATCAAAATGTACAATGCCCATTGCATTGGATTTCTAAACAAAAAATTTAAAAAAGAATATGATATCTTTTCCTTGGTCTGTGATACTCTTTCATTATTAGAATTGAATGTTCATAGTGACTTTGAAGAAAAATTACATTAGAACTCTAATTACCTTTATTTTTCCAAGTGGAATGATCCCCAAGTGTAACTGTGCAATGATGACTTCCAGGTTCTACTCCTTACAATGGAAAATGTGGGCAGCTCGTCGCATCCAAGCAGTTTGGCGTAGGTACTATGAGAGAAAGCTTTATAAGTCTTTGCTTGAAGCAGAAGACAGATTGCAAGATGGTGTGACAGATGAAGCAGGGACCTCAAAGGATGAACACAATGGTGAAGGCAAAGCACCAAAAAGGTTGCTACTACTGCCACAGAAGCCTGATGAACCCAATTTCATTGGTGAAGATTAATAGAAGTATCGTGTTTCAAGTGATTATTATGTAAGTTTTTTTTTAATAAACAAGGTTCACATGCAATAGGTTTCTGTGTATAGCATATGTAACATGTACTAAGTAATTAAACTTCAGACATCATAATTTAAAACTACTGTTTCTTTCACTGTGTGTCACTGATAAGCTTCAAACACATACATGAGGAATGTCTTGTGATAAGCTTTTCTCGTATAATTCCTTCAACAAAAGCAAGGAAGACATTTTGATGCCACTATGTGCCTAGCTCCTATTAAATACAACATTATTTAGTGGTGCAAGCCAAAAAGGAATAAAATAAAATTTTATTTTTAAACACAGTCCACTCATAGAACAAGTACCAAATTAACATTAATTGATCTCATAAACCATGCTTACAAAATAAATATGATTTCTGGATGATATAAGTATTGGAATATGTAGAAAATAAATGAGAAGCAAGAACCAAATCAAGTAGTGCAGCCACAGACTCAGGAGTGTGATTGTTACTTCTTTGGCGAAATTGGTGCGAGTGCGAGGAACCAAATCGAAGTCATTGTGTCTTCAGACTCAAATTTAAAGGAAATGGGCAAAAACGATTCGTACCGGGCTGGATAGGCAATCTAAGAGACGGGTTAATGGGTTCAGTCCCAGATGTGGAGGCCCAATTGCAATTTTCGATTTTTATTATACCCAAAATAATGGAAATTGGATTTAGCTTTAACTGTGATGACTTGCTTTTTTTTATTTTTTTGGATAATTTGATGGTTTCCCGTGAGAGGATTTGAGATCAAGATATTTCTATTGAAAATAGCGGAAAGTATCAAACTCATTATCAAACTTGGAAAAAGGGGGTTTGATCTTGATGAATTTGAAAATGGCGGAAAAGTTTAACTTTGAGGGTTTAACTTGTCTCCGGTACTTTTTTAAAAATAAATTTCTTTTTGTTTTAATGAGAGATTGTCACATAGGTAGAGATTAAAACCCACTACCATCTGTCATTGTATATTTAAAATAAAAAGACATGTTTAGTTTAAAAAGTATTGGAAGTAAGCTAAACCCAAATTTTGAATAGCTGAAATTCTCTTTATTCTAATCCAAATTCGGTGCTATTTAAGGGGATGTTAGAACTAGGTAGCAGTATAGCCAAGTCAACACCACTAGAGGAAAACAAGCAACTGAATTGTTTGCTATGTGAGCATTTTTTCCCCGGACCAAACAGGTACAATTTATATTTATTCTATTTTTCATATATATTATTGTTTATAATAGTTTTCGGTTTTTTGTCAATTTAAGGTACACTTAAATGACTTTTTTTTAAATTTCATATTCTGATTGCAATCAACAATCATATCTTTCTCTTGCTTAGATTTTTTGCTTTATTGGTATTGATAATCTTATTCTTTTGATGAACTCAATTTAAATTTGATTGAAGGCTAAACTTGTACGTACCCCATTTTGCGTCTCACATTTAACCCCACTTGCATTACATTGCATATTATCACCATTTAACGTCTCCAAGGCAAGACTATAATTTTGACCATTTGATCTCCAATACTTCTTATAAAAAAATCTTGAGGTCATAACGATCAAAGTGACAGTTCATGAGCATTAATCGGACTACCAGATTAAAAGATATCAAAGAAATAAGGTTTAACAGTAAAGGAAACTTGCATGAAACTGGTCTCGACCATAGGTGATTATGATCTCTTAATTCTAATTGGTCTATTTTTAGTATAATTTAAATTAAATGACGTGTCATATTCCTATTGGTTGTGTCGATACCTCACGGTTGTCGACCACCCAAAAACAACGACGTGCACGCCCCTCCCTAGAGGGTGGTGCGCAGGCTTGGGTGCGTGCTCTCCTATGACTAATGATTCATTTTTAAATTGTCACGAGTTTGTGAAGTCACCACCAATCATTAGGTTTTTGCTAAGGTGTGATTGGTCATCTAACTTTGTTTGATTTTATTACCAAACCTAGGTTATGAAAAATTGGTTTTTTCCTAATCTAACTAGATCATAAAAAATCTTGATTCTTGGTTCGGAAGTCTGGTAACGGGTGGGGAAAATGTTAGGCAATCCACAAGTGAGACAGTCCTTTGTTTTGATAAACTCTTAATGTTTGGTCATAGGCAGATAAAAGCGAGCTACTAGCATTAGTTTTCATGGTTTTAAAGAAATGGGCTTTGAGGAATAAATTGGCCAATATAAAAGTTAAAGGGGTGTTTTGGCTAATGATTGAAAGTTCAGGGGGTATATGGACATTTTTCCCTAGTGTACAGAGGAACATTACTTACTCAGAGGACAACTAGGAAGAAGATAATTTCTAGAAGCATATGTTGAGTATCACCCCAAGGATGTTGCTAATGAATTGATGTGCAAAAGGCCTGAATCGATTGGCAAAAAAACCCACAAAGAAAAACAATAGTATTCAGTTTTTGGCCCACAAAAATCCGTGTTACTATACTTTCCAATATCATTCTTTTTTCGAGAAGTGTTACGTACAGAACATTTTCACAACAAAACACTTTCATAACAAATTGTATGTGGTTAGTTGTTATTAGTTTTAATTTGAACCTACTACTGAAACTATTTTTTTGCCTCACCAATAACAGCTCGTAATAAACTACCACTTAAGTTTATTGGTAGTCAGTTGTTATTGGATTTTTAAGTGTTTTGAAAATATTATGGACATAGCATTTCTTTTCGTTTTTTTAGCATTTATAAGCTCTTTGTATTTTGTAGTATTTTTTTACACAATTCTATTTTTTGGGGTTTAAGTTACTTGTTGTAATGCTTATCTCTCTCTGTTGCTTGCACGTATACATGGTAACCTTAGTTATCACGGTTCAATATATTCTTCTATGCCACATTCTCACATTCTTTCTTTGTCTTAAGAATGAGTGCTACAAGAGTTAATGCTCTATGCATACATGTCTATTAGATTCAAAATCTGTCTGCCAACTTGTCAAATAGCTAATGGATACCTTTTTTTTTTAATTAAAATTTCATTTAAAGTATTATTGTTGATGCTCTAAATTGGGTTAGATCGACTTGGGAAAACAATCTTCCTATGGCTTGACCACTGACACCCAGTTGGAACACTTCTGCTTAAATTTGGAAATATATAGGATTATATATGATGCAACAATCTATGAGGCTTTGGTGGATTCAGTCTTAAAAAATAGAACTTGGTTTAGTTATACTCCAAAGCCAATAAGTCTTGTAGATCCAAAGTAAAGGATAAGGCTACGTGGACCAAAACTAAGTCAGGTTGCTTCTTATATGCTTTAGGGAGGTCCTAGACTGTTTGCTTTGTGTCATATCTGATTCATCAAATATTGGGCAGTGATGGGTGATTGGTCTTCTGTTCGTTTAAAGTCTTATATAATAAATTGAAACTTAGATTGATTGTTGTATTCTCTACAGCCACAGGCTACCATAATCTAAAACTTTGAGTTTAAATGGAAACTAGTCACTAACCCATGCGATGCATGGGAAAGCTATTGTGTATAAAGATGTAAACTATTTTTATTTTTATTTTCCTCTTTGATTGTACATTAGGATTCCAGTCTTATAGTTTTCTATCCTTGATATGAAACATTAAATTACATAATGAAAAATAGAAATCAAACTTAAGTTTAAAATAAAATGAAGAATTAAATCTTTAACATCCTCAACTATCCATAAAATATATGAAACACAAATTTAAAGAACTACTTAATCAATATTTCAAATAAATTGAAAAAAAAAACTTTTAAATGTTTTTTGTATCTTCTTCCTTTGTTGCTTCGTAATAGTCACTGAATATGTTCTTTTGTTTTCCTTGAGTACAGATGGTGGTGTAAGCTGCACATTGCTTTGAACATCAACTTTTTGAAACTTTGTAGAATCACCACCTTGTTCACTTGATAAGTTACTACTACATTCATTTGAAGTATCACTGACGTAAGCCTGGCAATAGAACAGGTTGATAAATGTATTACACCATATACAAGTTAAATATCTAATTTGTAATTTTGCTATATTAAAGAATACGTACTTTTGTCATTTTATCAAGCTGAATTTCTTTGTCAGTTTCTTCAAAAGATTCAAAACTTTCTTGACGGTGTAGAATTCCCACCCATACTTGAGATTATAGTCATTTAGTTGTATTTGGAAAACAAATTCTATTCCATTCAGATTTTCTATTTGTACAGGAAGGAAGACTTCTTCGGGCACCTAACAAAAGTAATATTTTTCAAATTGTACACTCAAGTAAAACTTGGACAAAGTTGTTCTACTGAAAAAATATTTGTTCATAGCAATAAACGGGAGTTTTACTAATCCATGTTTCCTATGGATGTCTCATAATGAGGTATGTATGAACTTTTTTGTTCATTGGAAGTAAACTTAATGATGCATGCTGACTATTTTGAAGGATAAAATGTTATACATAATGGACAGAAGCAAAACTGATTTAGTGATTGTGAAAATTTCGTAGATATTTGACAGATTCACCAATAAAGTATAAATCATTCCTTGGAAGTTGACTATATCAGTAGCATGTGTGCTCAGTCCTTTATTGCAACAATATTTAAAGAGAAGGCCAATAATATTTGATTGAAAATTTTCATCTTTTTTCAATAGTTTTGACAGAGATTCATTGACTCAATACTCAATAGTGAAACCCTTTTTGGACAACCCTCAAGAAGGTTTCGTGATGGTCAACTATCATATATTTTATACATAAGTAGGCTAGAAAACTTAAAAAAAAAAAATTAGAGGAAAGTAGCAAACCTTGGTGGTGGCGTTGATAAAAGGCAAAGACTGAGGGGCAAACTATACCCACGATTGAGAGAGAATGAGCAGCGATCAATCTGACAATCTGTATGAATTTCAAGCAATATATTTATTCAGCAATCTAACAATAAGAATCCAATTTTCAGCCGACATTCAAGAAACATTAATAGAAGAGACCATTATGTTCAAAACTCTAATCATTAAAAAATCAAACCTACTTATCAATATCCCTTAAACTTTCAAATTGATAGTCTCAGAGACCATTATGATTCAATTAATTTCCTTTCTACTATATAAACCTATCTCACCATCAATACCAATCTCAATTTCTAACATATGAATCATAAAAAATTCAAACCCATAGCTCAGTTTCCACAAAAAAAATTCAAATTGATTAAAGCTTTTCTTTCATGAGACAACTAATGATAACCAAAACAACAATAAATGAAAATTTCTGGTAGTTAGAAGCACCAACAACAAACAGGAAAAAAAATTTCAAAGTTTCAATTTCATACTTTTATTCAAAAGTATTATAAGAATTGCAGCAGCAGCATAATTGCTTTGACTCTAATTTTCTCTCTGCCAAAGATTCTTCCACAATCTGAGAAGCTTTGATCTATATTTTATGCAAAGAAGTGACTCAAGTGAACAGAGAGTGCAAGTCCAAAGTGAGTGATTTTCCTTCACAATAAGATACAATTAAGGACCAAAATGGGTTATGTATGAACTCCATATGCAAATCTAGGAATATGTCTCGCCATGCTTGTTTCCTAATGATATTGATTTAGTTGAGAAGATATTTGTTGAGTATGTTCACTCAAAATTAATAAAATTTTATGCAATGACATTTGTGGCTTCATTAGAATAATCATTATTGATCTCCATCACATGAAATAGTATCTACACAGGGACAGAGCAGAAGTACTGCCACTCAAGTAAGCAATGCCTCCCCCATGTGACCTAAGCTGTCAACAGCAAAACCTGTCTGTCTCAGCCTGATTGCATCCATCAAGTAATACAAACCAAATTGATGTAAAATAATTACTCTTTTTGTATTTTTTTTGTGCTACACAGTTCAAACTTCAAACCTAAAAGTCAACCAGATGAAGAATCAGATATGTTGTTTACTACTAAGAAGGAAGACTTCCCACTGGTTGATGAGAAAGATCAACTCAGAGAGCAACAAATCAGAGGGTATACATGATGTGAAAATTGAGCTTGATGCATCTACTATCGATTAACCTTCCATGATGCTTGAAGTGACAAAGCTTAATTATGTGATAAGCAAGAACCGTTCCAAACCCAAAGACTCATCTAAACTACAATTCAATCAAATATAGAATACAAAACAGACACAAGATTACCCCCAATATCAGCATAAATTTCAAAATCAAAACTGAATTCAGACATTGGCAGCCATACATGAACCCAGATAAGAATTCACAAAATTAAATATAAAAAAAACTGAATAGAAAATCCTTACCTGAAAAACAGTAAGAATCCAGATAACAAACTGACTGTCCTCGTCTTGTAGTCGTATTACCAAATAACCCAGATAACAAAATGCCAAATCCCTACCTGCAAAACAGTAAGAATTCAATTTCAGCCAACATTCAAGAAACATTAATAGAAGAGAAATAGTGCAGTGCAGAAAGTTTGAAACAGGGCAATGTAGTGCATATTTTTATGAAACTCACCTAATCAATTAGCTGACTAACCACCTGGGTCTGTTGAACCACAAAGTTCTCCTTAGCAATGGGTTTGAAATTATGACCATGAGACCCAGGAGTCTTCACATACATATTAACGATGTTTGAAAGTTGGACCATACAAATGCTTGAAAGTTGAAAGTAACGATGACAAACTGCGCTTTGACCATTAGGCTTTTATAAAAAAAAATTTGAAAAGAACAACAATCCATCCTTGCGTTATTTCTATATCAATTGAAAATCTGGCAATAGAAATCAATTCTACTGATTAAGTACATTGGCTATTTTGCAGAACTGACATCTGAGAGTCTCTTCATCCTTTAATATAGACAGCAAAGACTTAGCCAAACGTATCTTTTTCTGATCGTTGGGTACAAACATAATATTTTTCATATCATCACGACTTATGATTGATACATAACAAAAAGTAGTCAATGACCAATAGCAACTAAAACCAAGAGGCACAAACCATAAAGTGGCTATAAACTAATGCAAGAGTAAGTAAGGCATTTTGTCAAACACATGGTGTGCACAAAATTTCAATGTCTTAGTTATTAACGTTTGTTATTAATAAAAAAAAAAAGAATTAAAGAATTAAAACAGAAATACACAACCTATTGACAAATTGAATAGTTCCTGTAATGCAACAAATAACACAACAAACAGGCAGAACAAACAAATTGAAGAGTATTAAATATATGGAACTACATAACTAATTAAATTCTGCCACGAATAATTTAAAGCTAGAAGCCCAACTCTTCCATGGCTTTTATATTTCTCACCAACATGTCTAACATTTGTTTTTATATCACCAAAGCAAACGTGGTGTATGTAGAGAGGGAAAATTCCCGACCTATCACAAGCTGACACGTCACATTACCAAGTCCACAAAATACAGCCAATTACAAAGCGCCACATATTGCTGCTAGGTTTTACTATCACTACTCAGAAACCAACAGAAGTTTGCCAAGTGTCATGCAAAAACCAATCACACATCAGCACGTGTAAGCGATGACACAAGCAGCCTCGCACGTGTAAGCAATGACACAAGCAGCCTCGCACATGTAAGCGATGACTTAATCAATCTAGCACGTGTAAGCGATGACATAGGCGAACCAATCAGGCTGTGACATGTGTCACCAATCAGATTCCGCCACGTGTCGCTCACTCACCCCCAAACTCCTATAAATAGAAACCTTCCTAAGACATTTGGGAGGAGGACACAGACCAAGCCATCTAGAGCACAAGCAGCATCAAAGAAGATTCAGAAGTATTGAAGCTCTGCTGGAATCAAGCCCTAAAGCCTCCAGCAACTTCAAAAACTTTGACCTCAAATGCAAGGAACATTCAAAGCAGAATCATCTAAACTACCTGCCTAGATCTCAAAGTTCACTAGAATCGATCTCAAAAGCCTTCAGAAACCTCACAAACCACAAATCGGTGAAACTCTACGAATTCAAGGCTCTAAAGCCCCGAAGAACTTCCACCACAAATTTTCGAAGACGAAGAACACACGAAGAATACGAAGAACGTGAAGAACAAAGGATTTCTAACAAGCTCATAGCTAGAGATTCATTGTAATTCTGTTTCAAAGATCTTCGATCCATGTAAAGATGCCAATGGTTTTTGATTTGATGGGTTTGAGGTTTGGGCTTCTATTCCAGTGTGTTTGATCCGCTTTCCATCAGGGCCTTGAAGGAACTCCAGATTCAGTCTATTCTTTATTTTATTATTAATATATAGTTAACGTTTAAGTAACAGTGTTACACCAGTTTTGACACCAGAGTTTATACATTTCAGAAGTTTGGGGTTTATTTTGATATTTTCAAATTATAGGGTTTAATTTAGACTACTCCAAACTTAATAGGGTTTGAAATGAATTCCCCTAGAATTTATGATGTCATATATTGTATAAGTTTACTTGAACCTAATCCAGTTAAAAGACCAACTTAACCCAACCCGAGATAGCGAGCTTGCCAGAGCCCAAAACATTAAAAACAAGCTGGGCTTGAGCTGATTTGTTTGGTTTAAGGTTGGGTTAGGGCCTGAGGTTGAAAAGCTTAGGTTGAGTCTGGTTTTAGCCCCCAACCCAAGTTGTGTTGTAGCCTTATGATATTCCTCATTCATTCTTCTATGAAGTCCATAATTGAGAAGCTGCAACTCAGTTGGCTTGCACTATGTCAAACCAAGCTTGTAAACTATGGAAATAGAATATGTAATAATTTTTCTTTGCACTTATAATCACAGTTTTCTTAAGACAGTAGAATATGAATATAAAAAACAGAAGGGAAATGGAGAAAGAAATGAGAGAGGAAAGAGCTTTCACAGCTTAAACAAGCTATAAGTTTTAGGCTAATAAGAGCAAAGACGATTGATATACATGTCTTTGTTCTTTGTTATGTTGCTTACATGTATCACCATCTTAATAATTTCAAGAGAAATTAATTTTGACTAGTTAAAGCTGGCTACCCGAATTCCTTAGTGCCTTTCATACAGTTCACTTCTTTCACATTATTTTCGGAAGATTTGCCTTTCAACACAAAGTCTCATATATGTTGAAGTCTTTCTTTATGTATTCATTTTACTCCTTGTTGGTATCATTGTTTTTAACTTAGTTGAGCTCATCTCACTAAAATTAGACGCTCTTTATCATAAAGCATAGACTACTATCAGAGTGTAGACAGTAATGAGCACAAGGAAGTAGCAAGAGCAGAGCAATAAGAGCAGTAGAGCTTGATCAGAAGAACAACACTGCATAAACGACACAAGATAGTTATATATTGTAGATACGGCTTGTAGTTTAGTAGCTGAATTAATTCCTTTAAGTGATGGCACATGAGAATGTTAGTTATTACTGTAGACACACGTGTAAAGTTAGTTTTTCTGTTCTGTTAGTAGCAGTTAATTGGTTAGCTTGCTTTACTCATTGTATATAAGGTTTTGTAATCTTTCTTTGCTAATTAATGAAAGCATAGACTTCTTCCATTCATTTTGTGATATGGTATCAGAGCAAATTCTCAAATCTTTCTAGGATTTTGCATTTTCTTCAGTTTCTTTTTCAATTTTCTCGAGAAAAACACTCTGTTTTTGAGAAAATTTTCTTCTTTTGCCAACAATGGCTTTTGCTGCAACTACTATGACTACAAATGATTCTGCCAATGGCTCTGCACCTAAGAATCCATCTTCTTCTTCGCAAGATTCTCCAATGGATGACCCTCTGTTCTTGCATCATGCAGAGAGTCCAAGTTTAGTGCTTGTTACACAACCTTTAACTGGTGGAGAAAATTATTCAGCTTGGGCTCGAGCTGTGAGGAAGGCTTTGCTCACCAAGAACAAATTAGGGTTCATTGATGGGACTCTGGCTCTCTCATCACCATTGATATCTACTCCTTCAGCTGTGCAAGCATGGATCAGGTGTGACAACATGGTTGAAACCTGGTTGACCAATTCAGTTTCTTCAAAGCTTCAAGCAAGCATCATTTATGAGGACACTGCCTTAGAGATCTAGAATGACTTGAAGAATCGTTTTGCCCAAACCAATGGACCAAGGGTTTTCAATCTTCAAAAAGATATTGCAGAATTACATCAAGGTTAGATGTCTATCACTGATTTCTTTACTCAATTGAAGGTATTTTGGGATCAATTGCAAAACCCTAGTCCGTTATCTTCATGCACTTGTGGAAAGTGTGTATGCAACATTAACAAAAGGCTTACTGATTTACAAGTCAGAGAGTCTGTGATGAAGTTCCTAATGGGATTGAATGATTTTTTCTCACAAGTTAGGACTCAAGTGTTGCTTATGGATCCAATTCCATCTCTCAGCAAGGTTTATTCTTTGCTAATTCAAGAAGAAACACAAAGATCAATCCCAAATGCTTCTGTTGTTAAGGTTGATTCTACTGTTTTAGATGCTAAAATGCCCAATGATCATGTTACTCATGGTTCCAATCTTGCTAATTTTGGTGGGAAGGGTAAGTATAGACCAGTTTGTACTCATTGTGGTAAGATTGGTCACACTGTGGATAAGTGCTACAAATTGCATGGTTTTCCACTAGGGTTTAAGTTCAAGAATAAATCTTCCATGGCACATCAAGTATCCTTAGGTTCTAGTTCAGAATGCTTGTCATTTGTTTCTCCAATGCATCAACCTTCTGCCTTCACACTTGAGCAGTGTTAGAAGCTACTTGCTTTGTTTGGTGCATCCAATTCCTCTCTTGTAGCAACACCTCAAGCATCAGAAGCCTTAATGGCCAATGTAGCATCTTCTTCTAAGTCTACTAATGTGACAATGGCAGGTATTGATTTTTCTCATAGTGTCTTTGCAGCACAAGTGGTCAATAAAAGGGCTTATGGTAGAGTGTCATTGATCATTTTGTCTATTCAGTTGATTTGTTAACCTCAATTATTGCTACTAAACAGTCTTTGGTTCAATTGCCTAATGGGGAATCAGTACAAGTAACTCACATTGGGACTTTTGTTCTATATTCTTCTCCTATTCTCAAGAATGTCCTTTGTGTCCCATCTTTTACTTTTAATCTATTATCTGTTAGTGCTTTGACTCAATCTCAGCCATATTGTCTTGTTTTTCTCTTTGCTTATTGTTTTGTTTAGGACCTTACCTCCTGGAAAACGATTGGGGTAGGCAAGGCACTTGATGGATTGTATCTGTTGTAGTCTGACAGCCTTCAACATTCATCTAGTTCTTCCCTTGCTGCTTTCTTAGCTGCTCACAACATCAATGATGTTTTTAGTCATTTCATTGCAGCAACTTCCACACGTGTTCATACTCAATCTTCTTCCACTTGGCATGCAAGATTAGGTCACCCCTCTGACATCAAACTCAATACTTTGTGTCATGTTATTCCTTATTTACAACCTTCATGTAATAAAGATTGTCAAATCTGTCCTATGGCAAAACTTAAGAGATTGCCTTTTCCTTTTCATAATAAACTTAGTAGTTGTGCTTTTGATTTGGTTCATATGGATGTATGGGGACCATATTCAACTCCTACTTTGGATGGCTTCAAGTATTTTTTAACTGTTGTGGATGATGCTACAAGTGCAACATGGTTATTTTTGATGAAGTCTAAATATGAAGTTAGGCAGTTATTTTACTCTTTCTATACTATGGTTCATACTCAGTTTGGCCTAAAAATCAAAGCTATAAGGACTGATAATGCTAAAGAGTTTGATATGTTTGACTTTCTTAATTCTCATGGAATTATTCATCAACATAGCTGTGTTTACACTCCACAACAAAATTCTGTTGTGGAGAGGAAACATCAACACCTTCTTTCCATAGCTAAAGCTTTGCAAATTCAATCACAAATTCCCATCCAATTTTGGGGTGACTGTGTTTTAATTGCTGCCTATCTCATTAACAGGCTGCCATCTCCTTTATTGCATGATAAAACTCCTTTTGAACTCCTTTTTCACAAACTTCTAGATTATGCTCATCTCAAGGTCTTTGGTTGCTTGTGTTTTGCCTCAACCATTGCTCATACAAGGACCAAGTTCTCTCCAAGAGCAAGAAAATGTGTTTTTCTTGGTTATCCTTACAATGTCAAAAGGTATAAAGTATTTGATCTTGAGTCTCATACTGTTTTTGTCTCCAGGGATGTCATTTTCCATGAAACTGTTTTCCCTTTTGTTTCTACTTCTTGTGGTTCTGTCCCTCAGTCTGCTTTACCTTTACCTTGTGTTCCTGCTGTTGATCCTCTTTTTGATAACATCCTTCAGTCCAAACCCTCTTCTTCTGCTGTTCCTCATGATTCAATCATCCAAATTCATCATTCCCTTGATGATGATTTGCTTGATGAGGTACCTGCAGAACCTCCTGAACCTGTTGTTGATCCTGTCCCTCTTAGAAGGTCTTTTAGAGCAGACAAACAACCTTCTTATTTACAGGCTTATCATTGCAATCAGGTATATTTTGTTCTTGATGCCAATCCTCCTCATTCAGGTACTTCCCATCCTCTTTCTTCACATGTTTCTTATCACCACCTCTCTCCTTCTTACAAGTCTTTCTGTTTGCTGAAATAGTTGCACTTGAGGCTAATAATACCTAGACATTGACCCTACTGCCTGCTGGTAAGAAACCCATAGGATGTAAATGGGTATACAAGATTAAGTACAAGGTTGATGGTTCAATTGAAAGGTACAAGGCTAGGTTAGTTGCTAAGGGATTTACACAGAAAGGTGTGGATTACTTTGAAACCTTTTCCCCTGTGGCAAAGATGGTTTCTGTCAAAATTCTTCTTGCTGTGGCTGCAATTCAGGGTTGGTTTCTTAGTCAATTGGATGTGAATAATACCTTTCTTCATGGTGATTTAGATGAAGAGGTGTATATGGCTTTTCTACAAGGGTTTCATAGCCAGGGCGAGGTAGTTTGTAAGCTCAATAAATCCTTATATGGCCTTAAACAAGCTTCTAGGCAATGGTTTGCCAAGTTTTCTAGTACTTTGCTTCAGCTTGGTTTCACTCAGTCCAAAGCTGATTATTCCTTATTTACTAGAAGGCAAGGTGATGTTTTCATGGTTCTTTTAGTGTATGTGGATGATGTCTTAATAGCTTGTAATGATAAAACTGAGATAGACAAGTTCAAGGTTATGTTAGATGACAAGTTCAAGCTAAAGGATCTAGGTGACTTGAAGTACTTTCTTGGGCTGGAGGTTGCCATATCAGACAAAAGGATTGCTTTTTGTCAAAGAAAGTACACACTTGAAGTTCTTAATGATGCTGGTATGCTTAGATGTAAGCCAGCTAAGACACCTATGGAACAAAATCTCAAATTAAGTAAGTTGGAGGGAGAAGAGCTTAAAGATCCAAGTAGCTACAGAAGGTTAATAGGCAGGCTATTGTATTTGACAATCACAAGACTAGATATCACTTTTGTTTTCCATAAACTTAGTCAATACATGTCTAGACCAAGAAAACCACACCTGGATGCAGCATATAGAGTCTTGCAATACCTGAAAAGTGAACCAGGAAAGGGTCTTATGTTCTCCTCTAACACAGATTTACACTTGAAGGGGTTTGCAGATGCTGATTGTGTTGGAAAATCTGGTTTTGCATCTCATACAAAACACACAGCGGAAGCAACAAACACGGATCTACTTCATTCATGAAAGATAACATGTAACCTTGAATTCTAGAAAAAAGAATAGAGAGCGTACCTTGATGCAGTGAAATTCAAAACCTATAGAACTCTATTCTTAATTTACTAGATAAAGTATTCTAATCTCATTAGAAACTATATACCTTTTAATTAGAATTTTAATCTCATTAAAAACCTCTAATTAAAATAAATTAAGGACTTTTAATCATAAAACAATTTAGGACTAAGAGTTCTATTTAACTAACATCTTTGATCTCATTAGGTCTTTTAGTTAGATAATGATCAATAAATGTCCTAAACTTTTAAGGACTATAAAATTAATCACAAAGCTTTGCTTTTAATCAAAGTTTTAACACTTAGTAAAAAACAAGTGAAAAATCAATAAATAGGTGTCAAAATTTTTGGCTACTCATTCTGGCTACTCACGCGAGTAGCGAGTTTTGGCTACTCGTTTTGGCGACTCGCCCAGCCGTGAGACTCCAATCGCGAGTTTTGGAGACTCGTTTTGGCGACTCGCCCAGTTGCGAGTTCATTTAGAAGCTCTGGCAACTCACTCGCGACTCGCCAGTCGTGAAAACGCCCAAAAACAGCCATTTTTTCTGTTAACCGTTTTTTACGTTTCCAATGAACAAAACACATTCTTAATGATAAAAAACGATGAGATTAAGATTAAAACTTGAATTTCATTGATGTTAAAGTGTTAAAATTCAATTTTACATGGTTAAAATCAAACTTAAACAACATCATAACATCAAAATCAGTTTTAATTAAACAATAGTTTCAAAAACTATAATATGCAGAAAAATGACTGCAAAATTTTCACAACTATGAATCCACATCGTAGATCACGATAAATAGCAAGTTTCCCACGCACTACCGAAAACCAAAAAACAGTTAACTCTTTGATTCGGACACCGAAACAAAGACAAACATTTTGGCTTTCCTCATTCTTTAATCAAGAATGAACATGGGCGCCTAGTGCAGAAAGCAAAAACGATTTCATACAGTTCCCTTCTTGCTATCTTTTATCAAAACATATAGAAGCATGTTCAATTATTAATCTAACAATAAATTAATAAAACCCAACATGTATCTATATCAGACCATACGTGCAACAAGTATGCAGAAAATTTTATTGCAGAATTTTGAAACACCAAGAAAACTATTTCTTTAATTCTAAAACCCAATCACATGTTATACAAGCATGATATTGAAGACCGCTCTGATACCATTTGTTGGAAAATCTGGTTTTGCATCTCATACAAAACACACAGCGGAAGCAACAAACACGGATCTACTTCATTCATGAAAGATAACATGTAACTTTGAATTCTAGAAAAAAGAATAGAGAGCGTACCTTGATGCAGTGAAATTCAAAACCAAGACTTGAGAATACCTTTATTCTTCATCTCAATTCCACATGGTGCCCAAGATGTATGGTCTCTCAATCAGTCCTTTTGTACATAGATTCTCAAAGAAAAATCATTCTTCTTCTCCTTGTAGAGAAAAACTGATTTCTTTTCTTTTCATCATACGTACATAATAACTACCTTGGTAGTTTCTTTATTTAATAACTCTTATTAAATAAAAACTGATTATCTAATTGGGTTAGCCTTTTGGGCCTACCTAATTGGGTTTTAGTTTGTGGCTTGAGATGAGACCAAAGGGAACAAATAAGACTCTAGCTCTAATGGGCTTTGGGCTTTTCTATCAACTCTTGACAAGTCCAAAGTTACCATTAATTATATTCAATACCATTATAAGAATATAATTGCACTCTAGGCCTTATTAATAAATTATATCCCAAGACTTTATTATACATGCAACCTCTTCATTAAAATATTCGTAGTAGTACAAAATCATGAATGTTGACTTCCACTTTGAAGATTACTACATCTTAATTCTTGAGTACTTGGTTTAATCCTTTATATTATTTATCATATATTTATGAAATCCAATTTCATAAATATATACTTTAGTAACTCCTTATTAAAGTGGTTGGGCCCAACACTCTGAATAACCAAATCCATTAAACTTATCTCAAGAGAATATTTTATATCTCCGTTAAGAGATTATGAATTCCATCTTGAGAATATATGTTCCATCAACATTAAATGCGGCTGCCCAACATACTGAGGTTTTGACCGTAACTTATAGATCTCACTCCTGATATATCAAAGCAACCTACACCTCATGATCATGTTCATTATTCTCTCAGGATTTAGAGTTGATGTAAATAGAAGTCGTGAGATTTATTATTCATTTGACAGTCGTTAGGAGAATAATAAATCTCACAGTGGTCCAGTTCAATATGTCTTAACTCTTAAAACATATCAACATATCAACTAGAAGTCTTCACTTCTATGATCAAGACAAATCATCGTAGTTGATATGTTATAGTTTTCGCAGATGAAATGCCCAATTTTCATCACCGACTATGAACTAAAATTCTGAGTTTACAAAGAATTAGTAATTTATATCTTCTGTGACTTTTTATATAAATCACATACTATGCATCTCATGGACTAAGATAATATCCCATTAGTTCATTTATAAATAGTTTCATATAATTAAACAATTTAATTATTTGTGACATGCCAATAAATTGGATTTTAGGGCATAAACCCCAACAGATTGGGCCTCATGCCCTGACACAAGGAGGTCTGTGACAAGTTATAGTATCTTCATTGGGGACTCTTTGGTGTCTTGGAAGTCAAAGAAGCAGTCTACAATATCAAGATCGTCAGCAGAAACTGAGTACAGTGCCATGGCAGTTGCAACATGTGAGATTGTATGAATTTTATACTTTCTTAAAGACATTGGGGTCAAACATGATAGAGAGGCTTTGTTGTTTTGTGACAGTTAGACAGCATTGCACATTGGCTCCAATCCAGTCTTCCATGAGAGGACAAAGCATATTGAAATAGACTGTCATGTGGTCAGGGACAAAGTTTTGGAAAGGGTTATCAAGGTAAATCATGTTAGGACTTATTGTCAATTAGCAGATATGCTTACCAAAGCATTGAGTTACAATCAATTTTCTAATCTTGCTTGCAAGATGGGAATGATAAACATACACACACCATCTGCTCTTGAGGGGGAGTATCAGAGCGTAGACAGTAATGAGCACAAGGAAGTAGCAAGAGCGGAGCAATAAGAGCAGTGGAGTTTGATCAGAAGAACAATAGTGCATAAACGACACAAGATAGTTATATACTGTAGATATGGCTTGTAGTTTAGTAGCTGAATTAATTCCTTTAAGTGATGGCATGCGAGAATGTTAGTTATTACTGTAGACACACGTGTAAAGTTAGTTTTTCTGTTCTGTTAGTAGCAGTTAGTTGGTTAGCTTGCTTTACTCATTGTATATAAGGTTTTGTAATCTTTGTTTGCTAATTAATGAAAGCATAGACTTCGTCCATTCATTTCGTGATAACTACCAGCACCAAACACTTGTTGATTATTTTTTGGCCCCCTCTTTTCATTGCCTAATTTTTTTGGTACAGAACATCAAAAACCAGAGTAGACAATTATCTTGGAGCTATCAACATTTATTAAGATGTTTAATATAGCAGTGGAGTCGGGTGGTTGTGATAATCTTATCTGATTCAGCAGCGTGCGGGTTTTTTTTTTTCCTTCAACTAAAAGAGATTTTATTTGGGCAGGCAGATACAAGGAAGTAATTTTAGCAGAAAAAAATGGTACTAGTGGTAAATGCACAGGAGGAAATTGAAGAGATATTTTGATGTTTGGATATGCAAATTATGTACATAGTATACACAAACATAGAGACAGATACATCTATGCAATTTCCAACCTAAGCACTAGCTTTAGATGCAGGAGATATAATTTATTAGCTACAAACCCCATGAGATTATATGTAGAGATATTTTAGTCCTCTAGAGAGAGAGATAACATAATGAAGGATTTTGAAGAACAAAGGTCCAACCTGGAGCCTCCTATCCAATAAAACACCATAAAATACCTTATCCTACAGCCATGTCAGCACACTATCCTGATAAAAAGTAATGAGTGGTTGTCCATCTTCGACTTGGAAGAACAGGGATCTCCACTTTTCATCGCAAATTATCACCTCCCCAAAAACCAAAGTAATAAACCCAGACAAACAAAGAAAGCTTACCTATTAATCCTTTCTCCAAACTCTTCTCTCTCTAGTGGCCTCAGGATCTCTCACAAAGTATAATCTGTAGGGGTTCAGTAATAATGGCCTCAACCTCCTCCTCCACACTCACAATCTCCTCCTCATCCACCCTTGTTGATGTCAAGGCTCCTCGCCAATCAGCTGCTTCATCACCACAGTGTGTGTCACTCCCCACACTGCCCCCTCCTCCTGTGCAGCAATCTCAAAACAAACCTTGGAAGACCACAGCTTATTGTGAGTCCATCACATACACATACACATACAAGAGCACCCTTCAAATTAAACCTGCTTTATCCATGTTGCTACTAGTGTTTATAGATATGGATGGCCATGATAATAGTTATTTATCTTCCTGGTTTCAGGCCGTAAGCTAGCTCGCAATGTCATGGCCATGGCCACTGGAGAGGCGCCAGCAGAAGTTGCAGTAGCTGAGCTGCCAGAGATTGTGAAGACAGTTCAAGAAGCCGTAAGGATTTGACATTATTATGAATGATCTAATCAATATTCTCTAGTGTTGTAAGAGAATTCGGTAATTGTAGACATGAATTCATGAAAATTGATTCCCTTGGATGCACAGTGGGACAAAGTTGAAGATAAGTATGCAGTGAGTTCACTTGCAGTAGCTGGTGTGGTTGCACTGTGGGGCTCCACTGGGATGATCTCGGTGAGGTTCTCCAATTGCTAGTTAATAAATTATTATTGCATTTGTTAATCTTTCTTCAAAATATAATTTAACATGATTAGTAAGAAGGTTTTTGAGAGATGGGTATTACTTTTCCAGGCAATTGATAGGCTTCCTTTAATTCCTGGTGTTCTTGAGCTTGTGGGCATTGGCTATTCTGGGGTAAGTTGAATTTGCTTTATTGCTTTATTCTTTTACAACTTTTATACAAATATAAAACTGGTAAGAACCTAGGGGGCCGTTTCATTGTCTTCCCTGCTGAACAATTTGAATTGTTCCAAGTATGTGGTTGTCAACATTCATTGACTGTTTGCATCTCAGGAATGAATTCCTGAATGGAAATTAAAATTTTCCTCCAGATCAATTCTAGGAATTTCCTACTAACTATTAGGTGGATGATCCAAGACAATCCTTGTGTTTTAATCACACAATTACTATCTTAGCCAAATAATCTAGTTTCGTCTTGATAATCAATTTCTATGACTTGGATGAAGTCTAATGCAAATAACAGCATGCAAAATTTTACACCCTTGATCCCCCAATCTCATGGACTAAAATTTATTTGATCAAAGACATATTGATAAAATCATACTTGTCACAAAAGTTTAAACTATTATGAAATTGATCATTTTAATCATTATTCTAAGTTGTTTTAATTCTATGTTAAATTATTATTAGTCTTAAAAAACTTAAGCTATTAAAAAGTGATAAAATAAATTATATAACCGTTATTCTAAGGGACATTCTTAGAAGAAAATCATTTTCTGGAGTGCTTAATTTGGAATTTTTGTGCTTTTGTCTATTTCTTATGCATCCATCTTCATTGTCTTTCTTTGCAGTGGTTTGCATACAAGAACCTGGTTTTCAAACCAGACAGGTTAGTGTCAAATTGGACTCTACCATCAAAAACTTAGTTCCAATTTTCATGATAACTACCATCATTTTGAAGAATTGTTTTGTACAATTTTTTCACAATGCGTCATCAAATAAATTTCAGGGAAGCTTTGTTAGAGAAGATAAAAGTTACATACAAGGATATAATTGGGAGCAGCTAGAGGAACTCAATAGGGAATGCTGCTGAGATTAGGTGGACCTCTGGTTTTTGAAGCAAATATCTTGCAGCATTGTCATGAAAATGTAACCATAGTTCGTTTTCTTGGCATAAGCTTCTAACCCATTTAATATGTACTCCATCTTGACGATATATGAAACCATTATATTTTATTTCCCCTTTACCTTTAGCACCAATTGAATCCCATGATCGCCATTTTCTGTTACTTTCGAAGAGCTAGAAGAACTTCACTGACTACAAATATAGTATACATCTAGCATATAATTTGCTTGCTTGGAAATTTAAGCTTTAGAAATAATTCACTTGATTTTGAGGAAGCAAGGGAGGCATTTGATTAATAACGAATTTGAGTAAGATATTCAGCACAATTAATTGCAATAGCTAATAGGAAGTGAAAAAATCTGAAGGGTATGGAGAGACATCCACAAACAAAGAATTTCCGTTTCGAGCCACATAAAATTAGTGGGTTTGAACCACTTTTCCAATGGTAAGAGTGTAGACTAGGATTAAAGTCACCATGAGGAGCAGCAACACCACATGAATGTTGAGATAATTTTTAGCATCTAGGGAATTCTTATACTGCAGTCTGAAACTGGAAAACAGGGTTGTGAATTCTAAGCAAATAAAATTTACCACTCAGGGTTTCATGGCAGAAAACACAAGGATTATAGGTATAAAAGAGAGAGTTCATCAATCACAGTGGAGCTATAAACAGCTCTTCATGATAGCAAGCTCATTAATCTTGATTTTCACGAATTTTCAAACTGACTTACCAAAACAAAGGGATTTAAACCCAAAAAGAGCTTGAAACAAAGCTTATAAACATTCAAACCTTTCCACATATTTCTCAAGAAGAATGATTCCCTTTGGTCCCAAAATTTGACTCTGACCATATATCAAACACTTCCAAACAGGTGCACTTCAACAGTGATAATAGACTCACTTATCAGATATATAGTAAATTAGCAATTACCAAATCCAGAACAAAATCCTAGAGCAATGAAAAATAGGAAGCTAATTCCATTCTCATAGAATGAGTCACAAACATCCCATATTGAGATAATAATATCATCAGAAACAGATCCTTAAGTCTCAGTGATTAGGCAAAACATTTAGACTGTCAGCTCCTACAAAAGAAGTGTTCAACCTACACCACAATTGATACGGATTTCAAACCCTTCTTGTAGAACTCCATCACATGCGAATTACAGAAATAGCATGGAAGAGCAAAACTCATAAAACCAGATCCAAATGCCAATGAATCAAATTCATGTTGCTTCCGCTCCTTTCCTCCCGGTTTTTGAGTCATCAAAAGCATATCAAGTAGGGATTTGCTCCTTGCAAAAGTGGAAATCTCTGGATAAATTGGAAGAATTTGCTCCACAACAATCACCTTTCCATCATTTGGAAGAGAATTGTAGCAGTTCTCCAACAATTTCAAGCAGCGATCATCACTCCAATCATGAAGTATCCCCTACATAACATCAACAATCTCATAATTTTTCATTCAGGAAAAAAAAATGCATAACTTTTTACTGAATTTCAAAAATGGATTATTTACTGACACAGCATATAATGTTTACGTCATCAGTACAAGTACTAAATTTCAAAAAAAGAAAAGAAAAGAAAAAGCATAAGACCAAAGAAAATCAGGAAAGAATACCCAACATACTCAAAAGTCAAAACTCACCATCAAAAGTATGGCATCTCCTTTTGGAATGCTTTCAAACATATCTCCAGCTACATGTTTCACACCTGCAAGATAAATTAACTCACCCTTTAATCGAGGCACTCAATGAACTAATCACTGAAGACCATCTAGGGCACTCAACCATACATTAACGACCACAAATGATAGATGAAGACCATCTAGGCTCCTAAACACTCAGTTATACATTAACAACCACAAATAACAGATTAATTGGAATTACTCTCTCTCTCTCTCTCTCTCATGCAGTTTTGGAAAGATGTGGCACAAAGAAATTGATAATATGAAGGTTGCAGAGAGTACAGCAGCAGATACCAGGTGAACCTGCATCTAAATCCACTCAAGTGATGAAATATAAGATGCAATGTATCACCAACCATTTTGTTGATCATTTCATTCTTATAAGCCAATAAGCTCATCAAATTGAAAATTACCTTCAATGAACAACTAACTCCACAATACTATTTAAAGAAGTTACATAATGGGGAGACATCATACCAGGATAGGGTGGGGCATGTTGTATAACATGAGGCAAGTCAAAATTAATGCCCTTTATATTGGGGAATTTGGAAGTGATTAAGCTAAGAGCCACTCCAATGCCACCACCAACAACAACCAGCTGCTTGAGGTTCTGAAAACCTTTGTAGGACTCGAGCATCTTCTTAACAAGTATGGTAGTGTGGTTGAACATTCCTGTGTTGAAAACTTGACTGAACCTGCCGTCCCTGCCAGCGTACTCATAGGCATGAGTTCCATGGACCCTGTTAAAGGGAAGTCCGCCTTCAAGAACGGCATTCTTCAGTTGAGACCTAACATCCATTCAATTTAGCAATAAAGTTAGCCACCATTACAAACTTCTTATAAAATCTGGGAAAGACTTCTCATATAGGGTTAGAATGAGGCATCCAGGTATCCCTTTGAGCTGGGCGTTAGACAACCAGATTATGACCACTTGACCATTTGCATAACTTTCCCAACATGCCAAACAATCGGCCACAACTACATCTGCTCACAGGTAACAATGATGATAATAACAACAATGAAAATAAATCTAAGTACCCAAGTGAGTTGTAGTCAGATGGTACCAAGGCCTCCCGTCTACCATGTTGCGGGTCAACCCGCCTCCCCAAAAATCAAAGTAATAATAATAATAATAATAATAATAATAAATCTAAGTATTGATTTAACAACACTTTGGCTTGTAACTCAACTAGCATCTCATGTGTTTCTAGATATTAAATTTCTCATGTATTTTGTTTATATATATATATATATATAAACAAAATAGAAATAAAAAACAACACTTTGTCCGTATGCATGTTTGTCATTGTCGTTATCATTCCACAGTTTCTACAATACTGTTGATGCAAAAATACTCCAACAAGTACAACTATTTATTGAAAGTTCAAATATTTAACAAACATGACCAGCAGTGGGGTCGATTAAAGAAAGATTTGGGTGGCAAAAATAACATAAATAATTGATAAATCAACAAGCTATATCAAAAAGAAGTCCGCCCTAGTCAAAGCAGCAGTAAGCTTTGATGATTTGGTTCATAGGTTTTCCTCTCCTTTATTACTGTGGATTCAAGAAAATCTCAAAGAAACTCTCATACTATGGACATAAAGATTGCAAAGCAAAACTAACTAAAACGAATATACAAATAAAAGGGATACTTATGATTAAAGAAAAGGAAAGAAAGAAAGAAAAGAGGAGTGGAGTAATGACTGACCAACTATCCATGTAAACCTTGTCATGAAGCAAGGTCATCAATGGTGCCAAGGAAACCCCATCTTGGTTACAACGCGCAAAGTACTTGGACACGCTATTCAGGCAGTAGTTTCTGCGAAAAGGAAGCCTTTTAACATTATCATCCACAGAGACACCAAGCACGCCGTGTTGAACCAGTAGGCTACAGATGCGGTCAATCATGGCCGGTGCGTCTGGGTTTGTAGTGGGCACTTGGGTCACGATCTGCTCAGCGGAGAGAGTAGCATCTGGACCCGCATTTCCCAAGATGTCAAAGACACCAAGCTCCATGGCTGCGTGTATGGTCATGGGTAGGACTGACCCGTACACCAGTTCCATGGCCTGAGAGAATGCTTCTTCTTCTTGTTCTTTCTTTTTGTAGTCTTGGTTGGCCATGGTTGTTGTTGGGGTTTGTCTTGAAGGTGAAGAAGCCATTTCTGCTTGCTTTTGGTTTGGCTTCTGCTGTTTGTGCTTCTTGTCCATTGGTTTTTACTTTTTACTCTTTTTTTTGTTGTTGCTTTTGGTGAGAAAAAAGATCTAATATTTTGTCTCAGAGGAAGTCTAAAAGGCTGTCAAAGATCTCATTATCATTTGAGTAGCCTTGCACAACAAGGTATATGCCTTTTTTCAAATCATCGGGAAAAATGGGTGAGTGTGTGTACGTGTAGCGTGACCGTGTCAGTTGAGAAAGTTGAAAAAAAAGAAAAAAAAGTAAAAAAAAGAAAGAGAGACGAAAATACTATTGGTCTCTACATTTTGGAGTCATAATTAATTTAGTCCTTATATTTTGGTAGCAGTCAATTTGGTTCATGTTATTTTTAACTTACAATTAATTTGGTCCTTACCGTCAACTCACTAACGAAAAATACTTACGTGGCTAACGGTGTGTATAATTAGTACACTTCATGCCTATGTGGCTTATAAAATATTATTAAAATGTTTTAATAAACATTAAAAAATCCACACAAGCATTTAAATTGAAAAGAATAACAAAAATAAAAAATAAAAAATTTAATTTATGTATTTAAAAGATAGAAAAACAAAAATGAAATATCAAACCCAATTTTTCTTACACTTCCTTGCTAACCAAACACAAAAACAAAAAACTCAAACTGATATTTGGACTAGATCTAACAAACTCAGCAATTAACAATGACTCTCGTATGTTTTGCTCATACAAATACACAACCAATAAAATTTAACACTAAAACAAATTAAATTTATAAATCTCAGACACGAAAATCAACCAGCAACTAAATCAAATTTACCAAAAACACAAGCAATTTTGAACAAAGCCATATCTATCCAACTAGGTTTGTCTTTACCTAGGGTAAAAAAAAAGTTTGTCTTCTTCTTTCTTCGGCATAAGCATAGATGGCTTCCCTCCAATGTATCTCTCTCAAAGCTTTTGTAAAAGTTATATATTTTAAAACGGATGACATCCCACCACTGTTGGGTTCAAATCTTTAACTTGCTTGGTGAGTTCTGGACCATGTAGAGATCAAGACTAAGAGGGTGAGAAACAGAGATGGGAAGAGAGTAAGGACTTTGGCTATGGAGGCCGGTCTGTGCTTCAGCCATAGGAGGGTTCAGTTGTGGATTATAGAGTGAGAGCTTTGGGTTTGCAAGTGAGGAAGGGAGATTAGTGAGATAAAGAAAGAGAAACAGACGGTGAGAGGAGGAAAACGAGACCTTTGGGTTTGCTGTTTGTTCAAATCTGGGTTTGAGTTTTGTGTTTTTGTGTTTGGTTGACAAGAAAGTACAAGAAAATCTGAAAAATGATCTTTCATTTTTGTTTTTCTATCTTTTTAATTCAATTTTTTTTTTGTTTTTGATTTTTTTTTTCTTCAATTTAATTGCTTACATTTCATTTTTTAATAATATTTTATAAGCAATGTAGGCGTGAAGTGTGCCAACTATACACACCGTTAGCCATGTAAGCATTTTTCGTTAGTGAGTTGATGGTAGGAACCAAATTAGTTGTAAGTTAAAAATAACAGGGATCAAATTGATTGCTACTAAAATATAAGGACTAAATTGACTATAACCTAAAAATGTAGGAACCAAAATGGTGTTTTCGCCAAAAAAAAATAAAAATAAAGAGTTTGAATTTTAATTTTTAGCATTGATCAGTAAATATAGCTTATTTTTAAGTATTTAAGGCTTCGTATAAAGAAATAAAATAAAATAATCATAAAAAAATAGAAAGTTGATTTCATTTTTTTACATTTTCTCCATTAAAACTTCAAAATAAAAAAGTGAAAAGAATATTATAAAATTATTATTTTTCATTCATTTCTATCTTAAATTGCATTGCTTTCCTTCCTCTCAAACTAGAAAACAGTGCTTTATCCTGCAATACACTTCGTATTCCTATGCATCCTTTGCTGCCAGACCCTGGTTGCTCTTGCTTACATTCCAATGTAAACAATTTGTTTTATATGAAAATAACATGAAAAATGGAAACAGAAGAAGGTAGTTTAAGCTAGATAAAATCTAAAAGGATGTAAAATATCTACTCATCATTTAAGTTGCCTTGCACAACAAGGTGTCCTTTTATTTATTTATATTTCTTAAATAAGATTTTTTTTTTGAAAACTTTTTAAAATAAGATTTTAGAAAGTTTTATTGATAAAGATTAAAGAACACTATAAGATAATCAAGATGCTATTACAGCCATAAAATGTGGAGGTAAATCCTCCATAAGCAAACTTGAAGGAATCCTTTTATCCTGTATAAATGGGAGATTGAGTGAGTGGAGAGAATGGGAGGAGAACTACAGGAAAAATTGAAGATAATGTCATTTTTAAATTTTAAGAATATTCGAAAGAGTTTAGTTACCTCCTTTTTCAAAAGTTAAAATAATAATAATAAATAAATAAATAAAATTTTTAATTAGAGTTGTCTCTCTTCCGACTTATATACTTGTATTCCAATTTCTTTGCAATGAACCCTAGAAAAAAATTCTGCCTCAAAGTGGCTGTATCAGTTCCTATAAAAAAAAATGTGGCTGTATCATTCATCCAGAGAATGTGAAGTACGTCGGGCACATGGATTTTATCAATGGGTCAAATAATGTCTACTTTTTTTTTTCTTTTTTTTTTTCTTTTTTTGAGGAAAAAATAATATGTCTACTTAGATGCTCAATGGTAAGGCTAATGATGTAACTTCCTTTTTGTTTGGCTTAGAGAATCCAGAAGAAGATCCAACTTCAATGAGCCAGATTAAAATGTAATGGAGTCATATGAAGATAGTGATATATGTTTCTAAGCATCTTCATCAACCAAGAAATGAGGACTTTTCCCAAAAAATGGGACTTATGTTTATGTTAAAGCTCATCATAATGTGTGGAATAAGCTCTTCCATGAGAAGTACAGCATTGATTTTTCATGCCTTTGGCAGGTTCAAATTTAGGCATTTCTAAATGATGGGCTTTCATTTTACGACATAATTAACCTGAATTAAGAAATTTAGGGGCAATTTTATTTTGCAAGCATCTTTATTTTAAGGTTCAGAGAACTGAATGATGCCCATGCATTTTTTAATACTACAAGCCAGCTGCCTTACTTAAAAAACTCCATAACACAAACATTACAGATAAAACATTCATATCTAATGCACATTACCACAATTCCAATCAACAAATCTTTTCAAGGAGATCGAATTAGAGGATTACTCTTTTGTAATTACAGAGAATTGTACCACACAATCACCAATACAAATTCGCATTTGTGAAACTATTTTACTTGTTTGATTTATTTCGAACGAGAAATTTAGTCGTCCACAGTGTAATTTGGAAAATTGACTAAAGTTGTCTAAATCAAAACATACAACGGAAAAACAATATTTCTATCAAATTAGTGGAAGGAACTAAAAAGACAGTAGCGTGACAGTGAAGAAGAGATTGAGCAATAACAGTAGCGTGATAGTAAACAATGAAAGGGAACAATGAAAGAAATCAATTTACCATAGTGATTTTGTTGGCAGATCAGTGGTGCAAGGCTACTCTGTTCTTTCTCCTCAACCTTCACTGGGTTTCTTCTCGCAGAGGGAAAAGAGAAAACAGAAAACGGAAAAACGAAAAGAAGAAACAAAAAGTCAACAATGTATATAAACAATAATAAGTAGTTACCTTTATCAAAAATAAATAAAAATAAAAATAATAAGTAGTTACCCACTGAAACAGTGTAGGTTTGAAAGAGTTAGAACAAGTTTTTGGTGAACGTCTGTGGATGAGGGTTTAAAAATATTATTGGGCCTATTTTTTTTTATTTTTTTTTATTTTTACCTAAAAGGCCTACTTGGTAACTTATCACGATTTTTAAAAAGTTTTTTTATTTTTTATTTTTTTATTATTATTTTTTTAAATCTAGTAACTACTGCTCAAGAGCAATACAATTGAACACCAACCGTAAAAGTCACAACTATTTGGTTTTTAAATATAGAAGTGTGGCAGAAATTTGTGTTGCCACGTGGTGCAATGAAACGCGATTAACAAAAAGTCAAACGTTTCGGCTATTAGTTATTAACTAGTGTATGACCCGCACAATGTGCGGGTTAGTTAGTTTTATTTATTTATTTTGAATTAAGATACTCTTATTTGTTATTTATGGTAAAATAAATAAAACTCTCTAACACGGCTTGGCTTAGTTATTTTGCATCACTAAGGTGAACTTTTTATTTATCAAAACAAAAGAACCTTGAAAATATTTTCCTCAAAAGCTAAACAAAGAAAAAAAAAAAAAAAATTTTAAATCAAGCTAAATTATATTGTATTGAAGCTTTCACAGCCCCCAAATCTTGCAAACAGAAAATGGTAATTCTTTGTCTTTCTAACATTTTTTTCAGCATTCAAGAAGCCCCATAGGAAATTGGGAAAAAAAAAAAAATCTCTTAACTAATTGAAAATGTTAAAGACCCACATACTGAAAAGCTTAAAAATCAATACTTGCAAAGAAAATGAAACATTCCCATCAAACCAATATGCTCAAATTCCATATCCAACTTTGAAAGGCTTCCATGTGGAACATTCTCCCCTCCCAAGTCAAAGATTAACTTATGACTGAATAGAAGTTTAGCAATTATATATTACAAATCAGAACCAAATCTTACACAAATACCCACAGCAAAATTGCTTCTAACCTAAATACGTACCTTAATTACAAAAAAATTCAAATTATTTAAAATAAATAAATCTAACCCAAATACCTAAATCAAAACCAATCCAATCAAAATACCCATGATATTTAACACCTAAGAGATTAGTAGTTTATAAAAGAGATGAGATGAGTAGAGTATTAAGTCAACTACTAATGGCTAAACTTCATACAGTAAAAAAAGTGAGAGAAAAAAAATGTATTAAATTAGAAAATTATTAAAACACAAAATAAAAAAATCCATTTTCAAAAGAAGATTTACATTTAAATCATCATTGATCCAAGTATATTGCATACGGTATTACAAACCTTTTTAAGCCCTTTGAACATTTCTTTAAGCTTTCTATAAATCTTGAATATAGAAAAACTACTATGCACTGCAGTTATTGTCCCAAAAAAATGCATCTAGGACTTTTCTTTTGCCAACAAATTTCTATGTACAAAATATAAATGTCTACACTAAGCCAGCAAGTCTCAGATGTCTTCCATCACAGCTGTTATTTGCCAAGGCAGAGCCCCTTTCTTAGAAATATCTCCCCACCAATCTTTATCATCAATTGAGAAAATAATCCAAAGGAAAACTCTCAAAGATAAATATTTTAACTTTTTTTTTCCCTTTCAAATAAAGCTAAAACAAAGAGTTATCTGGCAACCTAGAGAACAAAAAGGGTAATAACGATTTTAAGCAATTCCTATGAATTGGGGTTAGTTTGTATATCAAAAGAAAAATTATAAGTAAAACCAACGAAAAGCACGGGAGGTAGCATGTCAAACACATGTTTCTATAGGCCTCCCAAGCATCTTTGGTGTCTCTCTCCACATGGTGAACCAAAACAGAAACTCCTGCAGTAAAAATTCAAGGCATCCATGTTAATTTGTTTTAAATAGGAAAAAACGAAACCCCTATTCCCAGCAAGAGTGAGTGAAAGTTTTGTCAAACAAATGGGGTCCATGTTTCAAATGGAAATGAAAAGAATGTTATATGCTATGAATTTATAAACAACTCCAGACTCATTCTTACATTGTCAAACAAATGGGGTGCATATATACTTCATCTTGTGGAGAATTGTGCTAACAAAAAAAAAAACCTCAAAGTCAGGGAGGAAACAAAAAAAAATTGCAGAGGGGTGAACCCTAGTGAGAATCATATCCAAAGGACCTGCCCTTGCTTTTGAATCTCCTATCTCTATAAGAAGGTTCCATTAAAAGTTTTTTTAACAATCTTTCATCAATACCTATTAATGATTTTCTTTCACTTTTCATTACTAAATTTTGAATCAAATTGTAAAGTAATAGCATATTCTACTGCAAAATGTTATTATATGATTTTCTTTTGCAATTGAACATTAGACATATAAATATGTGAAGGCATTTATCTGAAACCATTCAAGTAAATAATATTATAACCACTTAATATATTTCACCTAGATTAACAACAATTTACTAAAGTGTCAAAAGGCCAAAAAGGCTTTACTTTACACCAACAAAGAGAATGGCTTTATTACAAAAGAAGCGTAGAACTGTTTTTGCAAAACACTAATTACAAAGGCAAGTAACAACTATAAAAAAAAGGTTTCAAGGAATAAAACTTATAACAAATTTTTTTTTTCTCATTCACATGCTCATCTTTGGATTTCTCTTATAAGAGACGTAAATGTAGTATTTTTTTTATATTATTTTGTTCTTAAAGAAAGTACAGTTAAATGGTTCAAAAAATTGTGAAAGCATGAAGTAATGAGATTGAACAGAGCAAATGACTATTAATATGTATATTGATACCGAGATTTTTGATTGTGAGAAAGACTATTTTAAAATATGATGTTTTCAGTTATTAGATCATGATAGCATATTTCAATATCATAATTACAAAATCAAACGGTACCAAAATATTTTGACCAACGAATCCAAAGAAATAAAAAAAGCAATACAAATTCTGTTAGGTTCAAACAGTAATATAATAATTGGTAAGAAGTAAATCACAGCCACAACAGCTAAGCCAAACACTTCATCATTTTTTCTCTTTTACGCTAAGATTTTCTCAAAATTAGTACTCTTCTTCTTACTACTAAATCTGAGATCTTTTAGATAATCCATTCAAGCATTGTATTACTTCTATGCTCATCTGGTCCTTTAAAACTCGATGAAATGCAAAGTACGTAAGGATTTTCATAAATAAATAAATAAAAATAAAAACAGAAAAAAGGAGTGTTACATAACCGGTCTTGCATTCCTGTAGCAAATTTTAAACATTCTTATAGTATCATGTATTTTTAGATGATACTGTATAGCCTATGCATTCTTTCTTTTCCTTTTATAATTCTCTCTTGGTGAGACAATGCATTTTTTTTTTCATAAGCAGTTGGGTATGCTCTTAACAGAGTATGAACTAAGACAATATATAGCAATTATCAATATCATTAAGACTTGACATGTGCACTGAATTGTAAAAAGTAAAAAAGAAACGGAGAAAGTACCTTGTATATGATAATTTTTATCACATATTTGAAATATTTGTACCAGATTTAGCAAGCATGGTCACTATAGCTGAATATAATAGCTTCTTGTAGTCTAGAAACATAAGAGGGCATGAACTTCTAGGAAAGTTGACACTCCTAAAATTGAATTTATATGAGCTGATCATTTTTTAAATTCATACCAAAACTTGTAGTTTGCCAAATGCAAACCAATTTGTGTGGTTTGCAACAATATTTTGACAATATTTGTATAATCTATGAAGAGCAATAATTTCATATAATCGCTTGTTTTCATAGCTCAGATTTAAACAATCGCAGCAAAAAAAATCTATTATTAGTAAAATTGGTGTATACACAAATTACAGTTTCATGTGAAGTGTATATATCCATACTCTATACCTCTAAGGAAGGAAACATTACAAACCCTTTACATATGTGGATTAGATTTTAAAAAAACTACATATATTCCAAATCAGATAAGCCAACTCAATGGTAGGAAAATGTTCTTTATAAAATTAGATAGTAACATATTTTACAAAAGGGGGCATTTTTTGGTAAGTTTCTGTTGCTGCCCACCCCATAAACAGAACCCTTTTGTACCCCAAAAATACAGAAAGTTTCCTCCTTTCTCACAAACCCAAGAGGGCTAAGATCATCAATAACTCCCCATAGTAGTCAGACCAACTTCGTAAACAAACCTAAAGAAAGCATGACCAAAAACGTATAAAGCTTTCTCCTTTTTTTTCTTTTCTATATTCAACTATTGATGCTTATAATATTAAGCTCAAACAGATATGGAAAATGTTTTTTAGATTTCTGTATCCATTTTTTAAAATATTATTTTCTGTTTAAAAAAAACTTTAAACTTACCTATTAGTCAACCGAAATCATAGCAATATTGATCAGATCATGGTTGTTTGCTATGTTAACTGCATCCCACATTCACTGATATTTGCTTCAAAGTTTTGTACTTCATTGCGATATGAATCTGTAATATTAGAACATTCTAAAGATTAGTAAAGTTTATATATAACAATGGAGAAGAACCTACTGTTTACAATATAAGTGACAATCTAGTTTACATTATAAAGGTGCTGCCATGTAGGAAAAAAGGTCCCTTAAAATGCTGCCACGTATACAGCTATTAAATTAAACCAGCCACACGTTGCACCGTTTGGCCATTTAAAACTCTGCCATGCTTGCAATTAAAAAAGGATAAATTATACTGTTTTGTTAGGTTAACACACCATTTGATAGCATCTCAGTATAAAAGGAAAAATAACCGGTTAAAATACAGTTTAAACAACCTAGAAAATAATTTCAAATTTACACCACAAATATTCACTCTGCAATTTGAAATCATTAAGAAACATCGAACAAAATCTGTCATAGAACTAATCTAAAATAGATAAAAATTGAATAGAACATTGTTAACAATTAGTCATATGCAACAGAAAATTATAACAACTAAACGCAATTATTTTACATGAAATCAAAACATGCATAAAAGGAAATAAGAATAAGACAAGAAGAAACAATAATTGTAGCAGTATGTATATGACAAATTGACAATTAAAATCAAAAAAAAAAAAAATCAAACTTCTCTAACCTCCCTCTTGCTCTCTAATGGAAGGAGATGTCTGTTTTTCTGTCCTGTAAATGGTATTTTAGGGTGTAGTTTAGAGGGAAAAAAGTAAAAAAAGGAAGACAGATCTTGAATCAAAATCAATTCAATTGAATACCCAAACCTAAGACTATATCAACTCAAACATTTCAAGCAATATTTAAAAAAAAAATTATCAATAAAGGTTTCTGGTGGTCTGACCGAAAGATGTCAGATTTCTCTCGTTACCAACGCTCTTTCCGAATAGCGAACTCACGTTCTCTCTTATTTCTCTGTCTTTGCCCTCTCCAAACCTAAATCATATATAATCCCAAATTTCAAAAATCAAATCAAAACCTAATGTAACCCATATACCTAAATAAAAATCGCCCTACGAACTCTGTCTCTCTTATCTCTGTATCTCAAGCCTTTTGAGTTTTGATTGCATTTTAAGTTTTTAACTCAAATAACTAAATCTAAAGCAATCCAACCAAAAAATTCAAACCTAATTCATATTCAATCCCCAGATTCGAAAAAGAAAAAGAAAAAACAAAACAATAACTTTCCTGGTTATGGGTATACGGAAAAAAAAAACCTAAAATAAATATCAATGCAACATTCAATCCTATTCTTATTTAATCCCAATGATTTCGTTAACATTAGAAACAAAAGCACCCAAACTAAAAACAATATTTTTAGTGATTTCTGTAATCTAAAAAAAAAACCAAAAACAAAACAAAAGCAAATATCTAAAATTGAGAAAACAAACATTTTGATAGAGATTCCAAAAAGCCAAAACAAAAACGAATCAAATCTGAACCTACCCAACAAAAAAAAAAACTCAATTAAAAGTAACGTTTTAGACCCAAACCTACAATATTGAGAAAAAAAAAAATACCGTTGTCGATGTCGGTTCTGCTGTCTGGTGGTCTAAATTTGGCAAGGGAACGGATGGTGTATGGTTCGGACGAACTCTGCTCTCTTTACCTTTTGATTGTGACGCACAATGGACGGCCTTAGGAACTCTGCCTCTTTCTCTGTTTCTTTCTCCGTGCCTTCTCTATTTACCGTTCTGTCTAGGTTTTGAGTCTGCAAAATCGTGTTTTGTAACTTTTTGATTTCTTATGCCCAATCGATGCATTGTTCACTGTTTTGCCTCTTTCTCTGTTTCTTTCTCTCTGTCCCAGACCTCATCCTCTCTCTATTTCATCGCCTCTCTCTCTGCTTCTCTCCGTGTCGTGTCCTAATCGCCTCTCTATTTCTATTTCCATGTATTTTTAAGTTTAACCGGTTTTTTTTTGTTATTTATAATGAAAGGCTTTTATACGGTGTTGCAGCATTACTAAACAATATAATGTATTGCTTTTTAACTTAAACGTGGCAGAATTTTAAGTGGACAATTTTCTTACATGGCAGCACCTCCTTAATTGTAGGAATCAACATTCTCTCAGCTTCTGCTATTATATATAATATATGATATATATAGATTATTATATAGATTAAATGAAACATCCATTTTTATTTGTATACTAAAATAATGTTGCATAAAGCATCTAAATTTCTAAACTAACATGGCATCTTTGATACATTCCCTTTCTATAAAGACTTTTAGGAATTGCGTTGATTATTAGTACAAACACATAATCACACATTACAGTAGTAGAATCCAGCACAGTAAATGAAGACAACTACTACATATGAAGAGAAAGAAAATCATGATTCCTACACTAGAAGAGAAAGAAGATCTTCCATTGATCATTTCAACAAGGGATATTATACTAGCTTGAAATTAAGATCACGCCTCCTAATCCCTTGCATAATCCAAGCATTATTAAGGGCATTTAATCTCTTCTACTTGTTCCAGGCCTCTACAGTTCACAAAAAAGTTTGTTAGCTCACCATTCTATACCTTGATAACATAAAAAAACAATAACTATTACATGGTTACAAGGTCGTGGGTATTAATAAGATGACAATTTCTGTTTAGCAATTTGACCATGAGTGAGAAATGAAAATCTAATTTTAAAATTAGCTATGACAATCTACCCAAGATTAATAAAAAGGTAAACATAAAATCTCCATGCTTTTTTTAAAAGAAGTATTTGGGAATTGAATGAAATCAAAGTAAGTGACTAGGACACACTACTTAGAGTAGTCATATATTCAAAACGAAAAATTTCTTACTTGAGCCTTACTTGGTCTTCCTCTGCGGATCCCCAAACCAACAAAAGTACTTTTTATCAATTGTAGTTCCTTAATGACTTCCTCCATACTGATTCTCTCTTTTGGAGACTCCAATGAACATAAGATTCCAATATTAAGGATTGAGAGTAAGCATTTTTGCATGTCAACATCAATATGCCTAGAGTCCTCAATATTATTAGCTTCTTCTACAATTTCACTGTCATTGTCATCTTCTTTTGTTGCCATCATTGCTACAGTCGCTACTCCCCTTTCTTCAACTTCTCTTGGCAAAAGCGGTGGGTCAACAACTTGAATGAGCCTTTTTGGTAAGGTCATCTTAACGAAGTTATGGAGATCAAGACCATCTTTAAACATATCATCAGTGGGTCTCCTTCCTGTAAACATTTCCAATAAAAGAACCCCATAACTGTATACATCCCCCTCAGTTGATGCCTCACCACCCATGCCATACTCTACAACTCATGAAATGGAGGGAAATTAAGCAATATTCTATCTATTTACAAAAATATGAATTTAGGGTCTAAAGAATGCAAAGTCAAGAAAATAAAACAAATCTATATTAAAAAAAATAATGACATATGCTATTACTTTTGAAATTAAAGGAAACAGTAACAACTTTATTAAGAGGGTCCAAATCACGTTTCCCCCCTCTTGTTGATTTATTTTGATTAAGAAAATATATATGTACAAAGAAGGTACAAATTTTAGTCAAAGAATATCAAATTTAACATTTCTCAAAGTTTAAATCATATTTGAATGTTATTTTTGAATTAAAACTTGCAGTTTTACTAAAAAAAAAAAATTAGATTAATTACATGCTTGTGCAATACAAACGTGAACGTGTTTTAACTTATAAAAGAAAAAGAAATACTAAGCGGGAGTTACTTAGAAAATGAATAAATAAAAATTACTAAGTGAGAGTTTATGTTAATAAGCTAATTATGTGTACACCCATATGCAAATATGTTGATGATACGAAAATTAAAAAGCATATATGACAAGAAAATCAAGGAGTTAAAAATCCTATCATTTGATAAAGTGACAAAATGAAAATGAATACATTAGAATACTTAAGGATTTAAAACAAAAGAAGAAAGATAATACCTGGAGAAGCATAACCAATAGATCCCTTTAATCCAGTTGTCCTAGTACAGGTTTGGGAAGAATCATTCGAAGTTGTGAGGAGCCTTGATAAGCCAAAAGATTAGGAATATTTTATTAAGACCCAAAGTTCAAGAGTCTGTTTAACCCTTTCCTTGGATAATTGAATTAGGTGCAGAGCTTCTTTTTCTTCTTATTTCTTTGACTTCTATGCCAATACCATCATGTAAGCCGTGTTATGTGTGTAGTATGTGGATATGCACATGTGCAATTAAAAACAATTACAATTATACAGTTCATTTTATATATTTATTTTTAGAAAGGGGTTCAATTATATATATATATATAATTTATAATTTAATTGGTTTTAAACTCTTCGATTTTTGTACTCAATAATTCACTTACCAAAAAAATAAAAAAACTTAGATGGACACGTGGTGAAAAATTAGATTCCAATTTAAAATCTAATTGGATTTGGACTCTTTGATTTTTACACTCAATAATTCACTTGACACAAAATTTAAAATTAAATAAGACACGTTCGCGCAAAATTGAGAATCCAATTAAAATCTAATTGGATTTTCTCTCAGATTTGTCTATTAATATATCTATATATATATATATTAATATGAATCATAAATCAATTAAATCTTCTAAAAAAAAAAATTTATCTATTAAATGTAGAAATATATATGCAAATAATATCATAATATATATATAGACAAGAAAAGAAAAATCCATGACTAGGACAACCCAATTTTAATACGATGAGATTTGGATTTTTTTTTTTTCTTTCTTTTTTGTTTTAAGATAGATAGTAGTATTTCATTAATTTGAAAGATTTACATCACTGATGAATTGGTGGGTCACGCATTATCTATACTACTATTTAAGAGACTTCCCCTGTTTGGATCGAATTTTTTTTGTTCCAAAATACCCCTACACCCCTAGGTTCAAGTAGAGACAAAATTAAAGGATAGTTCGGTAAAAATATGTGTCTAACTTCCACTAAAACATTGCTTATAAAATAGGAACACTTTCCCACTAACCCTTTTTTTTTTTTTTTTTTTTTTTTGATACTCACTAACCCAATTCTTCAAAATAACTCTGTGTTTATTGTTTAAAAGAAAAAAAGAAAAAGAAAAATCGATTATGCATTATCACATCAATTAAATAGGTTTAACTATAAAAATAATTAAAAAAATCCCCATCCGTCCACTTCTTTTTTTTTTTTAATTCTCAAAAAAAAAAAAAAAACACTCCCAAGTAAAATTCAAATCCCACTTCAAAATTCAAATACACGTCCAAGCAGTTACCTAAACTCAAATCTTATCCACTAACCAACTGTTTCACTCCATATTCCAAACTTAAAACCACAATGATTTTTGCCTTTTACAATTCTTAAATCTGTTTTCTCAACAAAAAAAAAAAAAATCTATTTTTGTGGTTCTACGGAATTTCGCTACTAGGTAAAGAGGGATGCTCTACTTATTTCTCCAATTTCATTTTTTTTTTTCTTTTGGGTATTTATGTTTCTAACTACAATTGCTTTTTTGGATACATAATCCCGGTTAATTACTGATGTATTGCGTCTTGATCAATGTGATTCTCAATCATTTTTTTTATTTAATTATTTTACTTAGTCTCGGGTAATCGGGTTAGATGAATTTTTCTGCCCATGAACTAATACATTTGTTTTCAGGTCTTAGTACTTCGGGTGTGAGGCAATGGTTGCACTTGAAGATGTTATGGTTCTTGGAGAGCCTGTGGCTGGACCTATTAGAATTTGGTGAAAATTGTGGAAGAGTCAAACACGAAACAGTTACAGATCTCAAGGAAAAATGAGGAAAACCACATAAAGAAATTGGATAACTATTTATTGGAGATTGATGATTGAGAGTGAGTTTGATTTCGTTACTCATTATCTTGCACTTCAGATAAACATCATCAAAAATAACTTAAATGTTTTTGTTTTATTAACATTTTTTTTTTGTGTATGTGTATGATTGTATCTCAAGTTGAGGAACACGAAAAGAAGGCTATCTTAGCCGTTTATTAGTCGGATAAAATGTTGTAATTTAAATTTTCATCCAACTAATAGAAAAAAAAAATAGAGAGAGGATTATTATTATTTTTCTTTCTTTCTTATATCTATAATTCTGAGGATTTGGATGGTAATAAAGTAAAATACACAATCGAAGAAGGTAGTTTTGTTTTTTTTTTTTTTTTTTTTTTTTTTCAAATACCATTAAACCGAAGGATAGTGACTCCAAAAAAGAAAAAGAAAAAGATAAGTGCTTTTAAATATATTTTTTATTCTATCTTTTATCTCAAAATATATATATATAAATCTATTTTTAAAGTATAGTTTTCTCAACCAAAAAAAAAAAACACCTTATGATGGTGCTTATTTATATCCTGAGCTTTTGACCCACAAATCCATAATATTTTAGAAAATCGAGTTTCAAAACAGGGATATTTTGCTAGATAGTTTCAGAATATGGGCATTTTGCTACATCTTTTGGTGAAAGGGACAAAAGCTCATTTTTGCCGTGATTTGAGTCACCAATAATGGACCACTTTCCTAAAATCAAAGGGCTTACGATTTGTATTGGTGCAGAGCACATGAGTTTGAACTTTGGACTATCTTCATTCTAAATTAGACCCTATTAGCAGGTCCAAGAATATTAATCCCTTTCCCAAGTGGTCCTACCTTGGAAATGGTCTTTCCAAAATAAGATATATGGCAAGTCAAGTCTAGCACTAGATTCATATTGTTGCTCTGTCAAGTGTCATCTTCTCTCTTGCAAAATAAAAAATGTTGAATTATATCAACTAATAAAACATTGTTTATCTCAATTTCCTCAATCAGAATTTGGTTTCATAACTAAACTTTTTATATTCGAATTAATATGCCTAAATATAAGAAGCTAAGTATATTTAGATTAAGTTAGAATAAAAGTCTTCTTCAGATAAACTAAATGTGGAATAAGAGTAAATGCAAGCGAACAAACGATAAAACTACTCTAAGCCATATTCATCAAATAACATCAGTAAAATGAAAGCTAAAAGAGTAGGAAAGAATGATGCAAACACAGAATAACACCACGATGTGTTATCGAAGAGGAAACCGAAGAACTCGGCGAAAAACCTCTCCGCTGCCCTCCAAGCGGTAAATCTATCTACTAGAGAATAAGTTGGAGTACACGAATAACAAAAGACCCTTCAAGCCTAGTTTACTCAATGTACTTGAGCCTCCAAGCTCCTGCTACCAACGGACTTCTCGGAGTCATGTCTTCTCTAGCTTTCCGGATCCCGCAATATGCCCAATTGCATCCTCCAAAACTTCCCAAGCTCCAAAACACTCTCTACACTCTGAAAATGTGTGGGTTGTGTTTGGGTACAAATCTCCTCTCAGGTATAACAATGGGAGAGGGAAGGAGAAGAGGCTAGAATGATTTCTTACTAAGGATGAGTAGCTCTCTCTCTAAAAAATGGGTGTGTGTGTTGTTGAAAACTTATCTAGGGTTTTTCTCTCTGAATGGCCTCTCATACTTTTGTGGGTAATGAAGGTATATATAATATGGGTGAAGGGTAAGAAAGTCACACTTTAAAAATCTCCAGGCAGAACGTTTCGCAAGTATTTCGCTGGAAAGCCTTACCCGCGAGGCACTCGCGAAATCGACAACCTAGCATGACTCTTCAGCTTCTAGCATGTGCTCCTCATGTGACTTTTAGCTGTCTTGATCAAATCTCCACCACTTAATACTAAACTCATTACAAATAAATCCCACAAAAATACAAGGAAACAAATTTATGCAATTACAACACTTTTTGTCATGGAATAAGCCAACACTAATGTTATGAGAAAAATCTTAACTTAACAAACTCATTGCCATAGTATCTCTTTTGGTATCGTTTTTTTAGGAAAAATGAAATTATAAATTATTTTTATGGAATGGATTGAATGAATTATGAATCTGAATAATAAGTTTTTTTTTTTTTTTTTTTTTTTTGAATGAGCTTTTTGTTTAATATTTTGTTCATTTGTTCTATTTAGTCTAATCTTGTTGTTGTTTGAACTATTTTTGTTGTTATTTTCACTAATTTCTAGAGTTATGTCTAGGTTTATTATCAATATATTGATAGCGCTGATTCTAAAAATTAAAATAAATAAAAAATTGATAGTGTACATGCTGCCAAGAAAGACCCAGTATTACCTTGGACAAAGACCCCTGGGTCAACTACTCTACCGTGTGATTTGTGTCATCAATAATGGACCTATTTCCTGAAAACAACAGGCTTAAGATTTGTATTGGTGCAGACTACAGATCACATGAGTTAGAACTTCGAACCATCTTTGTTCTAAATTGGACCCCATTAGCAGGTTCAAGAATATTACAACTCTCTTAAACCCTTTCCCAAGTGGTCCTATCATGGAGATGGTCGATTCCAGAATGATATATATATATATATATATATATATTTATATATATTTATATATATATGGGGCAAGTCAAGTCTTGAACAAGATTGGTATTGTGGCTCTGTCAAGTGTCCTCTTCTCTCCTGCAAAATAACAAATGTTGAATTATATCAAGTAATAAAACATTTATATCATCAACAAAAATTTCCTCAATCAGAATTTGGTTTCATAACTAAACTTTTCATATTCGAATTAATATGCCTGAACATTGCGCTTATCTAAGAGGCTAACAACTACGATTTTCACATCCACACCTACGTAAGCAATATTTAAACAAAAAACACAATTAAAATGGGGCAAATTTCATATTAAATAAAAGGGCCCCAGTTTATGTTAACAATACCTTCCAATATCATTCACTTTTTATGATTTGTAAGAGACTAAGAGTTTTGCTGAAAAAACACTTTGATTTTATTCATTTTAGTCAAATATCTTTACATAGAAGCTTAGAATCGTTAGCCCACTAAGCATAGGAGAACGAAAATATCATTTAAGATATTGCATTTTCAATACGAAAGTCAATTTAACCACAACCGACTTAACTAATTTTAGAGCCTAAGGTGCAAACTTTAAGTGCAGCTTTAATTTAATTTTTTTTATTAAATAATATTTTTGTATAATTTTATGACTTTCTAACTCTTTCTAATGGATTTCTTGTTCATTTGTTATATTTTCACCCAAATTTTCTGTTGTTCCTAGTTTAATATTTGTAACAAATTTATCCATAGATGCCTTTTGAGATTCAATTTGTTTTTCTAGTTTTCTCTTCGTCCATTTTTAAGTTTTTCATATTAGAAGGATATTTTCTAGTAGAAATTTATAATTAAAAAATATTTGAAAATAAATGAAAAATGATTTATAATTGAAAAATATATTATAATTAAAATATATTTAAAGTATAGAACAATAAACCTAATTTATCAAAAGCAAGATTGCAACTCTAGTAAATGATGTGCTCACTTTATACTGTAAACTTACACAAATAAAATTTTTATTTATCATATAATTGAATAAATTAGTACTAATACACAAAGTAAATTATTCTTAAAGGATAAGTAATGAAAATATACCTAAACGATACAAATTAAATAAATTACTTGAAATATTAGAAAAAAATTGGTACCAATGGAAATGGGAAAAATCAAACTAATTAAATATAAAAATCTTTTAATAAAATAACAAATAGAGTCTACAGACTATAATATCTATTTTTTTAATAAAATGTACTGTCTATATAAAGGTAATTTTGTCTCTTTACCTTCTTCATCTTCTATGTTTTGGATTATAATGGGTCTTTTTAATATACAATGCATTTTATTGGCTAATAAAAGGGGTCTTAATCTTGTATATAATCTAGTTTAAAGGGTAAAAATGTCTTAGTACAAAGAAAATATAAAATATTATGTTGTATTAGTCAAAAGAGGGAGCCTCCTTTTATTTGGGAGAATTAGGCGACTGCCTTAGTTGCTTATATGCTCTAGCCGACCTAGTAAAAATAGTTAAAGACTTGTTTGCCTTTGAAGCTGAAACATAAAGGCTGTAATATTTCTTAGAAGATTGAAAATAAATTTTATTTGACTTATTGGACAACACAGCTCATCAATCTTCAAATATCATTTGAATTAGAGGGACAATTCATTCAAAATAATAGGGAGAGTAGCAAACGATCGTTGTTGCGACTGTAATTCAAGCCACTAAAGAGAGCAAAGTTGTTGCAATTGTAAAACTGAGGAGAACTTACCATCACAATATTTATCTTTCGAAATTATTTTTTAGAAAAAATAAAATTATAGATTATTTTTATGGAATAAGTTAAACAAGTTACAAGTTTAAATGATTAGAGTTTTTTATTTTTTGTTTTTGAATGGGCTTTTTGTTAAATATTTTGTTCATTTAATCTGTTGCGTCTAATCTTGTTATTGTATTAACTATTTTTGTTGTTATTTAGACTAATTTTTAGAGTTATGTCTAAGTACATTACCAATATATTGATAGCGTTGATTCTAAAAATAATAAATAAATAAAAATTTGATAGCCTGCATGCTTCCAAGAAAGCCTCACTAACAAAGACCCCTGGGTCAATTCAACCGTGTGATTTGTGTAAAAAATAATGGTCCTCTTTCCTGAAAACAACGGGATTAAGATTTGTATTGGTGTAGACTGTAGAGCAGATGAGTTTGGACTTTGAACAATCTTCATTCTACACAGCGTGAAGACAAATGTGTGATTTTGGGTCATCTAAATTGAGGCCCAGGAACATTACAGCACAAAGTTCAGAATAGGAGTTCTCTTTAAAACCCTTCCCAAATGTGTTATTAAATATATTTTATTTATATTTTCTATATATTGCTAAACATATTTTTTCATATAATGGTAAATATATACTAATTTAAGAGCAATAGTAGATAAGAAACTTTTGGAATCAATTTAATATTTATAGCTGATATTTAGGGAGGTAAATTTTGCAAAATAATATTATTTTTTAATGATAAGTAATTATTTAAATTGATACAATTACCAAATTATTTGAGAACTTTCTAAAAAAATAAACAAATAAGTCATGGAAAGGGAACAAAAAGGGAAAGAAAACACTAGAGTCAAAAAGTGCGTTTTGCCCTTTTTTTTTTTTTTTTTTTTTTTTTAACACTTATTTCGGCCCATATCAGGCCCAATCGAAAAAAAAAAAAAAAAAAAAAAAAAAGGAATTCGCCACAGACGCGAGTGCAGCTGCGTCGACGGCCACACAACGCGTCCATGCTTGTTGGACACAGCCACAAAGGTGCACAACCCCTGGAGGCGCACCCCCCCTGGAGGTGCACCCGTGCTTTCTAGAAGTAAAGTCTAGAACAAGATTCGTATTGTGGCTCTGTCAAGTGTCATCTTCTCTCTTGCAAAATAACAAATGTTGACTTATATCAACTAATAAAACATTGTTTATCTCAATTTCCTCAACCAGAATTTGGTTTCATAACTAAACTTTTTGTATTCTATTTAATATGCCTGAATATAAGAGGCTAATATCTATGATTTTCACACTCACATGTGCGTATGCAATATTTAACCAAAACACAATTAAAATGGGGAAAATTTCATATTAAACAAAAAGGCCCCAGTTTATTTTAACAATACCTTCCAATATCATTCACGTTTCATGATTTGTAAGAGTTTTTCTGAAAGTACAATTTTATTTTATTTATTCCAGTCAAATATCTTTACATAGAAGCTTAGAATTCTTAGCCAACTAAGCATAGGAGAATGAAAATATCACTTAAGATATTAGGAGAATGATAAACAATAAATGTTGTTTAGATTTTTTTATATTTCCCATAAAAGTGATGTCAAAACTTTCCTATTATGATTTATTAACAATTTCCTATTATGATTTATTAACAATTACTCTAAATGCATTTGTTAACATGACTCATATCTTTATAGATGAGAAATTAACAACCAAGGTATGTGATTTGGGGTTATCTACTTATCTAAACGAAAGAATTTTTTTATTTTTATTTTTATTTTTTTTTATATAAGATGGAATTTCTACTCTAGCCTAATCTAAGTGTATATGTGCGTGAAGTACCTTCCTAGAGACATGAACCCCGACCCTTGCCCCCCACACCTCACAAGCACTTATACTTGTGGAATGACCATCACACCAAGGGTGTGCAATGGTTAAACGAAAGACTTTTGTTTATATAAAATTTATAAATTTAATTTAAAGAAGTCCATAAAAATATCTAATTTAAAGACTATATATAACTTAATTCAGCTTAACAGTATTTATTTAAACTTTTAGATTATAAATACTTTATTTAAAATCCATTATATTTTCTTTTAGATATGCAAAAGTACTAATGATTTTTTTTTTTTTTAGGTTTTCAATTGATAAAATGATTAATAAAGTAAATCTTCATGTAACAATTGATTTGAAGTTTCTCTTTCATTTAGTTTTTATCATTTAAATAAAAATATTAATATACATGTAGATAATATCATAGTATAGACATGAAAAGCAAAAAAAATAAAATAAAAATACAATCTCCTTTTGAGATTGTATTGAAACGCTGATGGGTCGCGTTGTTCAGGTCCTTACTCAGCCCTACTTTGAATTTATGCAAACTGGTTACAAGAGGATATGTATTTTCCAAACACCTCTTAGGAAATTCAAGGTGGTCCTATATATCTTTAAGATGCTCGTTTCCATAATGAGATATATTGCAAGGTCTAGAGAAAGAGATTCGTGTTGTGGCTCAGTCAAGTCTCTCATCTTTTCTCTTGCAAAATAACAAATGTTGATAACCACTTTACTTCATGGGGTTGATGACTTGACTAATAATTTGACTCCCATTTTATAAGATAGTGTGCACTCATGAGAACTCGATCACTAGGGCCCTGTTTGATTATTATTGGAGGTGGATTCATTTTCTCTTTTTATTTTCTAAACTCTTTTTTTGTTTCTCAAATCTTGTATTCATTTTCTCTACCCAACCCATTTCATGTTTGGCATTATTTTCTAGTCTAGTTTTTGCTTCTTCTTTTTTCACTTTATATATTTCAATTAAAAACTTATCACAATTGAGAGAGAGTGTGTGTTTTTTTATGGGACAAATCAATGTTAGAGGGACCCACAGATTTGGCTTTTTACGAAAATGTCACTGTATTCAATTTCAAGAAAATGAAAACACCAAAAAGTTGTATTTAGTTTTTGTATTCAAATCCTATATTTTTTTGATACTGAAATTGAAAACTGAATATAAATATAAAGTCAAACAAGTTTTTTAGTAGTGGGTCCCACGAAAAACTGAAAATGAATATAGAATACACCCATTTTTTGCTCAAACCAAACGGACCCTAGATTTGGGTATTTTTGTCGTTTTTACTTTTTTCTTTCTTTCTTTGCATGAGAAGTTAAATTATTGAAATAAAGGAAAAAGCACACAGGTTAAACAGAATCATTACAACAAAACACTAGAGCTAGACTACCAACTACAACAGACTATTCGACTAAAACAGACTGGACTTCCAACTACAAACAACTAAACATAAGAAAGATAACTGGAGATAATTTATTTGTCGTTTTAACTTTTAACTTACTTCCCAACGTTTAATTTGTTTTGTTCGTTAATTTTTGTTAGATAATATGCTTGACAAAGATTAATTCAAATTCATATTACAATTTGCAATCCTTTGTTAGTGCTTATGAATTTCAATGATTTCAAGCGAATTCAGATTTTTGAATCCAATAGTTGTAGAGTGGATTCATTAAAATTTACAAAAAAAAAACTTGAATATTTCAGCATTAAAAGAAATTAATAATAAATAACTTGTAAGCACATGAAATTTTACAATTTCTTTTACTGACAAAATGAATGCAAAAAGTTACTAATAAGAGATAAAGTGAGAATTAATAAGAATGTTGAAATGAGAGTAATAAAGTCAAAGATTCTAGTCATGATGAGAGATAGAGAGAGTAGCGGATGATAAGCCGAGTCATTGAGGATAGTAAATCTTTAGCGATTGCAAAGCTTAGGAGAACTCACTACCACAGTATCTCTCTTTTGGTATCAATTTTATTTTAGGAAAAAAAATGAAATTATAGATTATTTTAATACAATGGGTTTAATGGATTATTAATTTCAATGATTTTATTTTTATTTTTTATTTTTCAATGAGTTTTATTGAATATTTTGTTCATTTATTCTGTTTAGTCTAATTTTGTTGTTTTTGTTTGAACTATTTTTATTATTATTTGGACTAATTTTTAGAGTTATGTCTAGGTGCATTCTCAATATATTGATAGTGTTGATCACTTGGGTGGAGCAGTCACTACCGTCAATAAAGACCTCAGAGTCAACACTTGGTACCATCGCACAGGCAATGCCACTTTCAACTTTGATAATGTTTGTAATTATCATTCCTCATTACACACTTGAAGTCTGGTTTTCAACATCAAGAAGGGGCCTAACTCATCAAAGAGGACTAACCACATGAAAGCTCTGTGGCTGTGGGCGTACTTAGATATTTCTTTTTCTTTTTTCTTTTTTCTTTTTTCCTTTTTCTAATTCTATTTCGTAATTCCTTGTGTTCGAAATTAGTAATTGTATGGATGAGAAAGAAATCAAAGAATTTTGAAAGTTATAATAGTCATAACTATTTCCTCAAAAAAAAAAAAGTTATAATAACTATGGATAAAATATGGGGCTTGAAGTTAGATCTATTTAGAAGTTTTAATTTCATTGGACTACTTTATCCCTTATTTTTTTAATTTTTTTCTAATTTGTCTTATAACTATTTGTTAAAATATTATTTTGTCCTTAAATACTGTAAGAACTAATTAAAAAGAAAAATAAAATAAAATGCAATAATGTTTCCCTTTGTCTCTGGGAGGCAAAGCTGATAACAAAATCCTTTCATTTCCTCAAATCTAAACAAGTTTGAACTTCTTACCACGAAGTTAGATTTAGAGAGAGGCAGAGAGCATATTTTGAAATTTGATAATGTCTTGTACATGTAGTGGAAGGATGTCAATGACCAATTTAACTGTCTTACAAGGGGCCTTCGTTAGTGTAATATTCTATCCCCTTCTCTCATTTCTTTGATGAGATATTTTGATGATAGCAATAATTAATATGATCCTAGCTAGTATGTGATTACATAGCCCACAAGACCCTCCATGATCATCTTTACAACACCAATAATTCACCTTTTTTTTGGAAACAATTGCTCGAGATTGGTATTATTATGGATAAAGAGAAATAATTCATTCCAACAACCAGGTGGACTTATTAATTATTATGAAATATCTATAATATATGTAGAATTAAAAAAGTTAAAAGTTTAACTTTTAGTTGACCTCTTAATATTTTTTTAGATAAAATTTTGAGAGCCCACGTGTTTTTAGAGACATCCATTGAATTATTTCCTATGAGATATTGTAGGGATACAATCTATTTGTCCGCTTTGGGCATGCTTTGCAACGTCCGACCCTTTGGGTGGCATGCTTAGGCAACGTCCTCACGGCTTTGTCCCCTAGTTGACATGGGAAGCTTGTCCCACATCGCCTAGAGAAGCGCCTCACCTATGGTTTATAAGCCAAAGCTCAAACCATAAATGTACCACTACTTCACATGTAACTGATGATACTCCTTTCTCTTCAGTTCACGCTTATAAGGCAGAGGGGGGAGGGAGTTGCCTTCGATGTGGGACAGCAAAAAAAGCCAAAGGCTACAAAGGACCAAGTCTTTTGGCATGGAGCTAAAAAGCACCCCACAGATATTATTATATTTTCTTTACAACTCATTTTCATTTGCTTTTCCTCCCAAAAAAAAAAAAAAAAGTCCTACCCGCTCTCACTTTTTTGGGGATGAAGAGACACATTATTATATTTATTAAAACTAGGAGACACTTATTCAGCAAAAAAAAAAAAAAAAACTAGGAGACACTTGTTTCTAAAAATAATAATAATAATAATAAACTAGGAATTTTATATTTTTATTAAACCCCCAAACCAAACCTGAGATAACTCGTTCAGAATATATTCGGAGTCCTACCAAAAATTTTCTACACTCTTGTTCCTCCCTTACCTCTAATGTTTATATCATTCCAAAAATCTACCATTTCTTACCATCTCTTTCTATATGACTGTTCCAATTTCAAAACTTCCTTGAGTGTTAGTTTGTGATTCGATTTTAGTACAAACACATGAGATCACTATGAGAACTTAATGACTAAAAATTGAAATATAAGGTGATACTTAAGCATATTATAGATTTGGACCTAGAATTAGGCGTGCCCTAGCATTTTCTATTTTTCCTTTTCTCTCTTTCGGGATTTGTGATGTATTTGGGCATTTTATAGTATATGGGCATTATGTTATATGTGTGTTTTGTCACGGATTGCCAAAGGGGTAGATTGTTAGGTTTTGAGTTTGTAATGTTGGCAAACCATGACAAAACATGACAAAAACTAAGTCTCATTAGTTGAGAATGCTCCGTTGAATAAGGAAAGGGAAAACGTGTATCACTTGTGGTCATAATTACAGAATAATGTATTTTTTAAACATATTTTACCAAATAGATTCTTTTCTAATTTTTTATTTTTTTATTTTTGATACCATAGCATAAACATAAGACAAAGTTAAGTTACATTGGGAGAGATCCAACAGTAGTGGATCGGAGCTTGAACAGCTAAAGAGGCAACATCTAACACATTACACAGGATAAGTTTTGGAACAAAAAGAGTACAAAAGGATAAATCCTGTTGAGTGAGGTAATGCAGGTCTGTCATCATAGAAGTCTCCTGCTATCTTGGTTGACTAATACCATTGCAAACCTAGGTGATTCTTTTGCAATTGGTAAGGAACAAAACTTGTCTAAAACCAAGATCTCTGGCCTTTATAGCTGCTTCCACAATTACATCTTAAAAGTTTTTTTTTTTTTTTTTTTTTTGTTTTTTTTTATCTCAGTTTTTTTACAAATAAATTAACTTTTAACTTTTTAAAAAATATGTTAGTTTTTAGCTTTTTGTCACACATTAAGTATAAAAGTTACAAAAAATTATATATTTTTTTATAAATACTATGCAAATAAGCTATCGAAAACTACAAAATTCTCAAACAAACATTTATTTGAAAAGTTGCATTTTAGGCCACATCTGCTAAGGTGGTTTGGAATTTTTTTTTCGTTAAAGTATTGTTTTCATCCATGAACTTTACTAAAAATTTGATTTTTGTCTCAAACTCTAATACTTTGTTTGGTTGAGAAGATTTGGAAGATGATGGAAAAAGGGAGAGAGAAAATCACTTTTTGTGTTATTTTGTTGGGAGAGAAAAGGGGAGTGAAAACTAATGGGGCCCAAGTATTTTATTCTCAGGCCCGCCAAAATACGTTCTCCCCAAATTGGGGAGAAATGTGGAGAGAAAATGAGAACACAAAAATGAGTAGCACTTTGGACATAACTATTCCTGTGCAACATTGTTAGTCTTTCAGATTGTATTTTGCAACAAGTCGGTCCTAAATAGGTAAACTCTCTGAAATCCTATTGGTCCGTTTGAATTGAGGAGGAGGGAGAGGAGTAGAGTAGAGTAGAGTAGAATTTGCCCAAAATTTTTCTATTTTCAACCAATTTTACTCTACTTCCATCCACTCCCCCTCTCTCTTCCCCTCAAATAAACAACATCAAAGGCTTATTCTAAAAATAAAATAAAATAAATCTCCCTAGAATCAAATTGATTTTACCAATTTTATTCCTTAGCCACTATCACTAAAAATTTCAATCACCCTTGCAACAAATTTTGAGGTTATTTAGATAAAAAATTCCTTGAGATCTTCTAATCTTTAAAGACCAGCAAGTCCAATCTGGCCAAAAAACGTGTACATACATTATAGCAGCTCTGAGCAAAAAAAATCCACATTCAATTGAACTCGCGAGGCCATGGCAGCAAGTCAAGCAGTGACATTTGCAAATGAACTACGTGTGTAAGGGTCCATGTGGGGTAGTTTGGAAATTGAATTAGGAATATTGACAATAAGATCCAAAGTTCAAAGTCTCTCTAACCCTTTCCCTGCGTAATTGAATTAGGTGCAGTACAAAGCTACTTTTTCTTCTCATTTCTTTAACTTTTAACTTGTCTATCATATAAGCCGTGTTATTAACGGTATTTTTATTTTTATTTTTCTTTTTGCTGGGTTTCTTTTTTAATTTGACTGGCCTGTAATCCTCCCATGTGATGCAAGAGACTTTAAGTGACATTTGCAAAGGAATTGCGTGTGTAAGAGTCCATGTGGGGTAGTTTGGAAATTGGATTTGGAATATTTTATTATGACCCAAACTTCACGAGTCTCTTTAACCCTTTCCCTGGGTAATTGGATTTGGTACAAAGCTACTTCTTCTTCTGCTTCTTCTTCTTCTTCTTCTTCTTCTTATTTCTTATACTTTTAACTTGACTATCACGTAAGCCGTGTTATTAACAGTATTTTTATTTTTGTTTTTGTTGGGTTTCTTTTTTAATTTTGACTAGCCTGTAATCCTACCATGTGATCCAAGAGACTTTCAAGTGCCAAAGGTCTCTAAGAGATTAAATTTACAGTTCATCTTAACGGGTGCCCTTAGAGCAATTGTTAGTAAACCATTTTAGAAAAGTTTTTACAACTTTTTTATGGAAAATTAAAAAAGCTGTCAAAAAATTAATTTTTCTTTTCTTTTCTTACAAAAACTTTATTAAAATAGTTTATTAACAAATGTCCTTATTTCTAACCCTTTCTTTGGGTAATTGATTTGGTACAGAGCTACTTTTTCTTATTCTTCTTATTTCTTTTACTTTTAACTTGACTATTTGTAAGTCGTGTTATTAACGGTATTTTTACTTTTGTTTTGTTGGGTTTCTTTTTTAATTTTGACCAGCCTGTAATCCTCCCATGTGATCCAAGAGCCTTCCAAGTGCCAAAGGAATCTAAGAGATTAAATTTATGGGTTATGTTAACGAGTGCGTTTAGAGCAATTGTTAGTAAATCATTTTAGAAAAGTTTTTACAACAATTTTATGAAGAGTAATGCTACAGACACAAACTATTTTACAATATTTTTACAAATTGCTGATGTGGCTTTAGTAATTTTCAAATAATTATTGGTAAAAATAAATGTGATGTTAATGGTGGACCTATATTAGAACTAATAAGAATTTGTCAAATCAACAGTTTGTAAAAATATTGTAAAATAGTTTATGGATGTATGAATGTATCATTACTCTTTATGAGAAATAAAAAAAGCTGTCAAAAAATTATTTTTTTTTTCTTTTCTTATAAAAACTTTCTTAAAATAGTTCATTACGAAATGCTCTTAGGACATCCGATAACATTTTCCTAAATTTATATTCCATTTTAAATCATATAATATTGCTAATATAATAAGAATAACTGGCTGACCCATGTGGGGTAGTTTGGAAATTGGATTAGGAATATTTTATACGACCCAATAAAGTTCACGAGTCTCTTTAACCCTTTCCCTGGCTAATTGAATTAGGTGCAGAGCTTCTTTTTCTTCTTATTTCTTTGACTTCTAACTTAGACTATCATGCAAGCCACGTTATGAACGATGTATTTTTATTCTTATTTTTGTCTTTGTTGAGTTTCTTTTTTTCTTTTTTTTTTAAGTAGCCTGTGATCGTCCCATGTGATGCAAGAGACTTTTATTTGTATCAAAATATTAAATTCAACTGTAAGTATATATGCTTTTAGTTTAAATAATAAATAAACAAATAAATAATGATGTAATAATATAATTTTTTTTAAACGAAATTTTTATACATAATAAAGAATAATGAAGTACGTGTGAAAAATATTAATATCCAGATTATTTTAAGATACCAATGTAGAGAAAATAATCTCTTTATTTCAAATATAATATGTTTATAACTACTATAATCAAATTTATAAATTAAAAAATAACATTTAATATGAATCATAAATCAAATAGATATATAGATACTCAAATGACACGTGGCAAAATTTTAGGCCTTTTAACATAGTTGTGCGGTAGACTTTAGACCAGTCTCGAATTTTTAATGTTAAGTTAAACTTTCTCTAAACTTTATGGCTTGTTTGGAAGTTTAGAAAGGGAGGAGAGTAGAGGGGAGTAGTGGGGAGGAGAGTAGAGGGAAATGATTTCCTTCCACCTTGTTTGGATGTTTTTAAAATTAGTAAGGGGGAAGGGAGTAATTAGCCCTTCCCCTTGTTTGGATGTTTTAAAAATTAGAATGAAGAGAAGAAGAAATGATTAAAATAGACAAATTTACCCCTATTTGAAAATAGACTTGCAACATTGGTCTATGATTAATTTGTTAGAATATTTTTTTTTTTGATAATTTTTTTTATGTGAATTAAATAATCAACATTAGTCTATGATTAAATATTTTTTCTACTTTTTTATTATACTAAAAAAAAAAAACCATCCTTAATTGATAATAATTAAAATAAGAAAAAAATGTTTGGTTTGTTTGTTTACTGAAAAAATCAACAAAATATTGAATTTTGACTATTTCAATAATCACAGCCATCCCACCAGGTTGAATACTACGGCAAGGGCTTACAATGACATTGAAGCATAAGAGTTTTGGTTAATAAAAAAAATCTATTCTTTATTTTTAGAATCAATTGAATGGTATCTCAAATAAGAAAAATCTGAAATAATAAGCTTTGAAATAAATTTTGACTGCACTATCTGGCCGGACCACACAACCAAGAATAAAATGCAATCATATCTTATATTCTTATGGAATAAATAAATTGTTATCCATTTATTCCAGTGTGTTTTCATAGTATCTCAAACCATCACTCTTCCTTTTAGTATACACACAATACACAACATAAATAACTGAAAATCCGATAGTGCTAATGCTAATATAACTGCTATTAACGTAAGAAAAAGAGCACATTGGTGGGCTCTTAAAGCCTCACTGTAGAAGCCTAGAGGGCAAGAGCTTGCTGTGATGTGATCCTCCTTCTTAGGCGCTCAGCAATAATGAAGGCAAGCTCAAGAGATTGTGAGCATTGGCAGTACAGCCAATTTTTGAATCAAAGGCCTCATATGACATTGTATCATGCCAGACAACTAAGAAGTGAAAAGCATAAAAATGAATGTAAGCAGACAGTTTTCAAGCCACTGAAAAAAGGAAAGTGTTACAATGAGCTATGACCATATCTGTAATTGCCAACAGACTTGTTTTAGAAAGAAAAACTAAAAATAAACACAAGCTGGTGCCAAAGAAAAATTAATCCCAAGAGTTTACAGTTCAATGATCAATTGAATAGGTTTTTGGAAGCTGAAATTGTCTTGGAACATTTACTTGCCTAACTGTTAGAGAAATTTAAGGACCAGACATCATTGTGAACAATAGCTCCTTGCGCTCCTCCACTGGATAGCCAATAAAAGCTCTCAACATGTCTGGATTCTTAATAAGATAGAGATAAGCCCTCGTTCGCAATCTAGAATCAATTCCTATCTCATCCAAGAGATGGAACACATCTTGCTCAGGAATGGGAAGACGTGCCAAGCTCCTCTCAAAAATTAAATTTCATTCTCTAAGTGCTGAATTTCCTTCTCTCATTGCTAAAGCAACATCCTGAATTGCTCCCATAATTTGTTCCATGTCCTCATTTTTTGATGTTTTTCTCTTTTTGGCTTTTGAGGAGGCTTCACCCACATTATTATCACCCACATTATCACAGCTCTCCAAAGTAACTTCATTTTGAGCAACTAAATGATCAATATCTTCAATGTTCTCCATAGAGCCCTCTCCGGTTGAAGTAGCCCACCGTTGCCTCATCTCCGATGCAGTTTCAGATTGTTCCCCAGTTGCTCTATCTTTTCCATAAAGCTCAACCAATTTGTCCTAGTTTGGAATTGGTTTGTTCTTAAGCTCTTTTGCTTTAGGTTTAGCCTGTTAAAAAATGACAACAAAATAAACCCATTACCTTACCTTACAAAAAATATTGCCTAAACACCCCTACATAGAGACCATCATACAAAATTAAAATCATTTGCATGTTCTTATATCCAATCAAACCGAAAAAGAAAAAAAAAAAAAAAAAAAAAAAACCATTTAAGCATAAGAACTAAACAAATTAAGATTGACCCAGATAAGAACTTCCAACAGATTTACCAAATAGCCCATTATGCCATATTGGCAAGCCACGCCAAGAATTACAAAACTAAACACATTTGCATGCTCTTATATCCAATCAAACATATATATTGGGGAAATAAACCCCATTTGAGCATAAGAACTAAACAAACCAAGATTGACCCAGATAAGAACTTCCAACAGATTTACCAAATACCCCATTATGCCATATTGGCAAGCCACGCCAAGAATTACAAAACTAAACCAAGAATTTCAACAGATTTATCAAATAACCCTTCAAAATGAACAAAAATTTCATTTTTTTTTCTATTGAACAAACATGAATCAGTAGCAAGATGATCTATGAAAATGATATATGAACTCTGGCAGTGTTAAGCTTAACATAAGATTTTATCAATTCAAGCAGAAGCACCAGCAAAAGTGGCCACCTTGAATGTCTATTACCAGAAAAGTTCATCACAGCAGTGTTAAGCTTAACATAAGATTAGAACAGAAGGGACCTCATCTACACAGCAGCCTGTAAAATGTACCACAAGAAACAATATGAACTCCTAGAGTATAAGTGACAAACCTGGATTAGACTTTCCCAAACTTCCGGTTCAGCACTCCACATTTTGGTGATTGGACTCCAAGCAAAACCACTCAATCCATTCTTATGTACCAAGCTGTTCATGGGGTTCAAGATTGTTTAAAATTTCTTCATCCACCTCATGAAGAATTAACCAATAGGCAACAAGACAAACTATATACATAAGCAATTGCCATTCGACGTCTCCATTCCCAATCCCATAATCCACGTCTCCATTCCCAAATTTGCAATACACGTCTCCTTTTATTCTCTTGTCTATCCATCTAATAAAATTAGAGTTAGAGAGTCTAACAATGATAAGGGTTTGAATTTTCTAAGCAAGCATGGAATAATAGTTGCACTGAAAAATCAAGTTGAAACAACCCTACAAATGTTCCAAAGTTTAATGGGTCCCTAAACCACTTATTAATATGTAAATACAACACTAATTAAACATTAACTATTTGCAATATCACCACATTATTTGATCTTTCAAGAAAAGATAAAAAGTTATCAAAACACCATCTATCAATAAGCACTACTCTTTTGGTCTCCTCCTCATCCAGAAGAAAAAAAAATTCAAACTCTTTTGAAAGCTAATCTATGGCATTTAGGTTAGGAGGGAGACAGGAAATGACACATTTGTAACTCTAGATAGCCACTCTTCCACCTTAAAAATTGACAAAAGTTAACAAACATATTAGGGATTCTTTAGTCATTTTACAAGAAGGGACTTCTATGTGAAATGAACATAACCAAAATTGGGAGTTGGGACCATAGTGCACCAAAACCTGGTGATAGAGATGGGACAAAAGTTCTAGATAGAGATAAACGGTTATCATAATTCTTGACCCATGCTGAGTGAGCTCAAGACCACAACATCCATGGAGTAATATAAGAGATTAAAAAAAAATTATCACTCTAGCGTGTATTGTGCTACTGATTTTATAAGTGTTGCCCTCCCTGCCCAAGGGAGATTTTTGCTCTTCCAACCAGAAAGTCTATTTTCCATTCTCTTATATATAAATAAATATATATATATATATATATATATATATAACATTCACTCATGACTACATGGCAACAGCCAACAGGAAATCAACTACGCAGTAATATATTATAAATGCTAAACACAAAATGTTAAGAAATTGACAACCACAAGTTATTTACCATTTTTTTTTTAATGACATAGGCAGACAACCACAAATGAAAGTCAGCAAGATATATTTCTAAAGTTCAACAATAGTACAATACAGCTGTATAACACAACACATAGTAAACAAAAGCTGTGAACTAAAAAGTCTAGCTTTAGTCTTCGCTCTTAACTCTTCACTCTTCAGCAGTAGCAGTACACTGCCGATCACAGATTAAACACACACAGTGAGAGAGATATACCAGTGATACAGTTAAGTATAGAAGCATGGAGTCGACGGACAACCATGGACTCTAGATGAGGCGACTGGCAGCGTGTTGAAGTGGGTGCACAGCACACACAGTAACTTAGATTTTCTCAGATTCAAGCTAAACCAGCATATGGGTAAGCATAATAACATCATATAAACAACAAACGAACAAACAAACAAAAATTCTCCTTTACTATTTTCTCAGCAACCAAACAACAGGGAAAAATGAAAGCAAACACGATTTCAAGCTAAAAGCTAATAGTTTTCTCAAAACCCAAATGCCAAAAACATAAATCAGATCCATTTTTCAGTTCAAACTTGAACATCAAAAAGCTGAGAGAGTACCATTTTGGTTGGGGCTTAGGAGGAGCCAAATCAGAAACCCATTCCCAGAAAAAAACAAGAAATTACCCAAATCAGAAACCCATTCACAAAAAACAAGAAATTAACCAATAAAAATAAACAAGAAACACAGATCCATAGCCAAAATCTACAAATTTATGCAAGTTCACAATCTAGACTCACTCGAGCACTTTATCAAACACGTTATGAGCAATACTTTGAAGCTTTAAAATTTAAGAAAAAAAGCCCTCAGATCCGAAACCCGCCCACAAATAACATGTTATTACCCCATAAAATCACAATTAATAAGAAATTACCCAATAAAATCACAATTTTAAGAACATAATTATTTGATTCAACTTAAGAAACCCATGAAACAGAAATTAAAACAGAGTTTACCCTTGTGAGAGAATGCTAGGCGTGAGAGAGAAGAGTGAAAGATAGTCCAAGAGTGAAGAATTCGTGAGAGAGAGAGAGAGCCAGCGTCAGCTGAGAGAGCTTGAGAGAAAATCGTGGGTTACAGAGCTGAGAGAACTGAGAGAGCTTGAGAGAAATTTGTGGCTGAGAGAGCTTGTGGGTTACAGTGTTTTTTCTTTTTGACGTTAAAATACCTTGTAATTTTTTTAATATAATAAGGGTAAATTAGGCAATTTACATATTTAATAATTTATGTGCTCTACTCTCCCTCCAAATCTCTTCAATTTGGGGGAATTAAAAATAAAGGGTTGGAGGTAGTTGAAACCCCTCCAAATCTTTCTCCCTCCTTCTTTAAAAAACTTCTAAACAAGGTAATTGAACTACTCTCCTTCCCTCTACTCTACTCCCCATCTTTTTTTTTAACATCCAAACAGGCCATTAGTTTTTATCTATTAAATGTAGGAATATATATGTAGATATATCATTTCCCAAATAAGATTATACTAGATCAGATTGATGGGCTTGGTGTTGCAGTTGAATCGGCAGCGTGTAAGGTGGAGATCAGAGATCTTCTGGTTGACTTGTTCTGGGTTTGGTATGAACTGGGTTGTGTGTTCGTGATTCAGTGAACGACGTAGTGGGTCAAAACTGACTTGTTCTTCTCAGGTTATTTTTTGAGGTTTGATTTATGTGTTTGGTTGCCAAGAAAGTGCAAGAACAGCTGGAAATTTATTTATTTTCTAAATTCACCCTCATTTTTTATTTTATTTGTTTTATGTGGCTTTTTTATTTTAAATTCTGATGTGAAATTTTTATTAACAATTAAATATTTTTTTATTGTTTTATCTGCAACATGTGTGCCAACTGTGCACATCGTTTGTCACATAAGCATTTTCAATTAGTAGTAAATGGTAGGGACTAAATTGGTTGCAAGTTGAAAATAACATGGACCAAATTGACAGCTATCAAAATATAGGAACCCAAATAGTGTTTTCACCTTTAATCAGGGAGGCAAATTCTTGATTTTGTTTTGGTGGCTAATGAGCGTGTTTCTCTATCCTAAGCTATACATATGTTCAGATGACAAGGAAGCTTGGATTTCTGATGTTTTGTCCTCCAAGAGGAAAATGTTAGAATTTGGGACTTGAGATTTAATAAGGATTTTCAAGATTGGGAGCTAGGTGCAGTTTATTCTCTACTTGCTTTTATCCAAGCTCATATTCCCCGCAGTGTAGGAGTGATACTCTATGTTGGCGCCTCAAAGGAAATGGTAATTTTGACACTCGCTCCATCTACCATGAGATCCAGGATGTTCCTAATTTTTTGTTCCCTTGGAAGGGTGTTTGGAAAACAAAGGTTCCTAAAAGAGTGGCTATCTTTTTTTGGACAGCAGCTCATGGTCAAATTCTTACTTGGGATAATCTCATGCGGATCACACTTTGGCAAATCGGTGTTGATATGCCACTGTAATGGGGAATCTGTGGACCATCTGCTTCTTCATTGTCCCGTAGTACACTCTTTATGGGTTTTTATGCTTCAAGTTTTTGGTATCCAAAGGGTCATGCTAGGTTGTTTGATACTTTAGACACTTGGAATTTGATTCCAGGCTGTTTGATGTGGATTGCATGGATGGAATGGAATGGAATAGTCGTTCCTTTGAGGGCATTGAGAAGACATTGGTAGAGTTAAAAGATCTATGCCAAAATAGTCTTTTTGATTGGTCTCAGTGCTGGGGTTTTACGGATTGTTCCTCTCTTTCAGAGTTTGTTTTCTCTTAGAATAGCCTCTAGATTTCATTTTCTTCGTTGTCTGTTTTTGATTTCCTGTGTTCATCATCATGAACACCTTGCATTTTTCCTAACCTATAAAAAAAATGAGTGTAGATAACAGGAGAAATCAGGCATTCCAAGGGTTCTTTGCGAATTGAAACTATTGATATACATATGCTGGAACATTGTGGTCTTAAGGAAAGGTGGAGAAGGTGGGTGGATAGATTTCTGTATTTCTACTGTTAAGTTTTCAATTCTAATAAATAGGAGCCCATGTGGTTTTTTTGAAAAAGAGTGGCTATCTTTTTGTGGACAGTAGCTCATGGTCGGATTCTTACCTTGGATAATCTCATACTTAGGGATCACACTTTGGCAAATCGGTGTTGTATGTGCCACTGTAATGGGGAATCTGTGGACCATCTACTTCTTCATTGTCCCGTAGTACACTCTTTATGGGTTTTTATGCTTCAAGTTTTTGGTATCCAAAGGGTCATGCTAGGTTGTTTGATACTTTAGGTACTTGGGATTTGATTCCAGCTGTTTGATGTGGATTGTATGGATGGAACGGAATAGTCGTTCCTTTGAGGGCATTGAGAAGACATTGGTAGAGTTAAAAGATCTATGCCAAAGTAGTCTTTTTGATTGGTCTCGGTGCTGGGGGTTTTATAGACTATTCCTCTTTTTCAGAATATGTTTTCTCTTAGAATAGCCTCTAGATTTCATTTTCTTCGTTGTCTGTTTTTGATTTCCTGTGTTCATCATCATGAACACCTTGCATTTTTCCTTACCTATAAAAAAAAATGAGTGTGTAGATAACAGGGGAAATCAGGCATTCCAAGGGTTCTTTGTGAATTGAAACTATTGATAAACATATGCTGGAACATTGTGGTTTTAAGGAAAGGTGGAGGCGGTGGGTGGATAGATTTCTGTATTTCTACTGTTAAGTTTTCAATTCTAATAAATAGGAGCCCACATGGTTTTTTGAAAACACCCTGGGTCTGAGAAAAGATGACCTGCTGTCTCCATTGTTTTTGTGATTGTGATGGAGGTGTATAGTAGACTTCTGTCTGAAGATCGTTTCCCACCTTTTGTTAGCCAATGATACTCTAATTTTTTGTGGAAGTAATATGGAACAGACGGGTAATTTAAAATGCATTCTGCTCTTCTTCGAAGCTGTTTCTGGCCTCAAAATAAATCTTGGTAAATCTGAGATAGTTCCGGTAGGGGAAGTTAATGCAATTGAGGCTTTTGCTAGCATGCTTGGATGCAAGATATCAAATCTGCCTTTAAAGTATTTGGGTCTTTCATTAGACACAAAATTTAAGTATAAGGAGACTTTGGGATCCGATTTTGGAAAACATGGAAAGAAGATTAGTGAGATGGAAGAAGATTTATTTTTTCTGATAAGTAATAATATTTATTCAAAAAAGAATCAATAAGTTCATAGGAAGTATACTAGCTGAAGGTTAAACAAGAGTTTTAAAACTACAATGAATGATAAAATCAAATAAATTTGAAAAAGAAAACTTCCTTGGAGCTATCATCCACTCGAGCAACAAAAACTGTTTTTAATTCTAAAGTTTTCCACTCACATCCTTCAATACTCCTTGCATTTCTCTCTCTCCAAATGCACCACATCAAGCAGTGAGGAGTGGCTCCCCACATATCACAGCTTCAATGATGCCCAGGCAGTGAGGGATGGAAGAAGATTTATTAGTCCAAAGGAGGGCAGATTACTATGATAAAGAGTACTTTCTCAAGCCTCCCAACATACTACCTTTCTCACTTTCCTCTTCCTGATAGTATTGCTCAGCGTATAGTACTTCAATTATAATTTGACCTGTTCTATCTTTTTAGTACTATCTTTTCTCAAGCCTCACTTTCCTCTTATTTAATTACAAGCTTATGCACAGGTTTTGCTCTACTTCAATTAAGAGGTAATTTACTAGTCAAATTAGGAATTCTAGCCCTACTATGAAAAGCTAATATATAGAACTTATATAAGGGTGTCAATGTACTCAAATAAAGGAAAGCTGATTAATAGAGTAATGAGTGTTTAGGGTATTTTTCTTTTTCGCTTTCTCATCTTCTTCTATTGCCATCATTGTTGAAGTTGTTGCTCCCATTTCTGCAGCACCTCTGGGCAAAAGCATTGGGTCGACAACCTGAGCAAGTCTTTTTGGTAATGTCATCTTAACAAAATTATGAAGATTAAGACCATCTTTAAACATATCATAGGTGAGCATCCTTCCTGTAAACATTTCCAACACAAGGACTCCATAGCTATATGCATCCCCCTCAATTGACGCCTCACCATCCATGCCATACTCTACAACTCATGGAATGGAAGGATATTAAGCAATTTTCTATCTATAATGAAAATATGGATTAAGGGCTACAAAATGCAAAGTCCAGAAAATGAAACGAATCTATATTGAAAAATAATATGACATGTGCTATTACTTCCATAATGGTAGGAAGGTGTATGAAACTTTACACGAGGGGCCAAATTACAATTGTTTTTGCATGCTCAATTTGATTAAGGAAATATATGCGTAAAAATAAGATATGAAGCTTAGTCAAAGGATAAATGTCCATCACCAAATTAACTTTGGCATTTCTCAAGAATATATCTTAATTTTGCTATTAATTATTTTATTTTAAATTTAATGTAAAATTAATTCCATGCTTGTATGTATTCACGTGAATATTTGTTTCGAGAGATAGAAATAGTAAGCAAGAGAGTGTGTTAATAAGCAAGAGAGTGTGTTAATATGTTTATATTGATTGTATGAATATTAAAAAGCTTATATGCTCCAAAATTCAAGGAGTTAAATCTTATCTTTTGATAAAGTGACAAATTGAAAAGCAAAATGCTTTCATCATTAAGGATTTGAAACTAAATAGGAGAGGTAATACCTGGAGCAACATAGCCAATAGATCCTTTTAAACATATTGTGCTAGTATGCTTCTGGGAAGAATCACTGGTGGTTGTAAGGAGTCTTGCTAAACCGAAGTTGCTTACATGAGCAATCATCTCACTATCGAAAAGAATATTGTTTTGCTTCAAATCACAATGAATGATTTGTTGCTGACAATGATTGTGCAGATAATTTAATGCAGAAGCCACATCAATTGCAATAATTATTCTTTGAAGAAAGCTCAAATATTTTGATTGATTTTCACAATCTGTCATTGAATGTAGCCACATATCTAAGATCCCATTTGTCATGAATTCAAATACTAGAGCTTTGAATTCATCGCCATTATAATTGATACTAGAGCAACATGTTAAGATCTTCACAAGATTTCAATGTCAAACATTTCTTAAGACTTTGCATTCCGCCACAAAACTCTTGGTAGCTCCTTTAGTTTGAAGGTTTAGGACCTTTACTGCAACTAACATTTTTTCTTGATTAAGAACTCCTTTGTTGGAAGGAGATCCATCTTTAAGACTATAGAAGATGGTTTCTTTTTATATTTTTTCCTCCAATAAAGAACAAGAAAGGATGAAACTAGAAGGAGACATGCAACTGCACAAAAAGTTGTGATTATTGATCTAGAAGCAAGGGACTTTCTTGATTTTGTAACTTTGGGGCATGCAGGTAGTTGCAATTGTGGAATGCCCCACAAAGCTTACACTACAAAAAAAATTGCTATTAGCGATGGCCAGAGTTCGTCGCAACAACACAAAAAGCCGTCGCAGATTAGTATTGCCGACGGTAAAAGGCCGTCGACGGCCGTCGGAAAAAGCCTTGTCGGTAATACTATATTACCAACGAGACCGTTGCTAACACTCATTTTCGACAGCACAACTTCGTCGTAAGTACTTGATAATTGCCGTCGTAGATTCAACTTCATACGAGGAAGTTAGACGACCAAATACCTTTTGTGACGACCTTCGGCCGTCGTTAATGCATAGTTTCAACGACAAAATGGCATCGTAGTTATTTCATTTGTCATCGACAATACAACTTTATATGAGGAAGTCGTATGACCAAATACTTTCTACGACGCACTAAGGCCATCGTTAATACCTTTTTTTGACGAATAAAAGCCGTTGTAATTACTTGGTTTGTCGTCGACAATGTAACTTCATACGAGGAAGTCAAATAACCAAATACTTTCCACGACGAACTAAGGCCGTCGTTAATGCCTTTGTTTTGATGAATAAAAGCTGTCATAAGTACTTGATTTGTCGTCAAAAATAACTTTTGTGATGAACTATAGTTGTCGTTAATGTAGTTTTTCAATGACTAAAAGCCATCGTAAAATAATTGGTTTTTCGTCAACAATACATTATCAATGTGACCATTTACCTTTTTCAATAAACTTTGACCATTATTGAAACTTATTCACCACGTCAGTAACACATTATTTGCAACAAAATAACTCTGTCAATAATAAAAGAGAGATCATTTCTAATATTTTAATTGTGAGGAAACATAAATCTCCCAAAAGTTTTTCAATTCAAATAACAAGCACAAATCCATAATTGTCCAAATCTGGAAAATGCATAATGCAATAAAAAAATATATTAAAATGTCTATAAAATAGAATAAAAAATATTAATTAAAACATCTACATGAAAGCTATAATATCTTTCACCAAACTTGAAAACATAAACATTGGAAGATCAATCATCTGAGTCAGTATTCTCCTTCTGAGAGCCATCTGAGTCATCTTCCTCCTCAGAGTCATCTTCTGTGTTTTCATCCACATTTTGATTTCCTTCTCCAGCATTGGTCTGTAATATTTTGATTAAATTGAATAAGTATACAAAAAAATTATTACTATACAAATTATATTTACAATACATAATAAAGATATTGAAACGTATTAATTTAACAACATCAACAACAATCCCCACAATGAATAACAATGGTATTATCAACATCAAAGAATACATATAGTGAATCAATTGAAAAATCAGAAGAACTTTTAATGTATATATGTCCAAACCCAAATTACAATATAAAAGCACTTTTAATGTATATATATCCAAAAAAAAAAAACCCAAGCACTCACTGTACATACTTGAGCACCAAACATACAAAGAAAAGATGAACTAAATACAAAGTTAGCCCACAAGCCAGTATGCTAGTGCACCTAAACTTATCATCTATAGAAAAGATTCTAGCTTCATTGCCAGTTAACTGTACTAGTAGTGCTACAGGTCATTATTACCATATAAAAAGCATATGGAACTTAAAGCTACAGAGAGTATGAACGCTTACTTTTATATGAAGAGTGCCATATTCTGTTTCCAGGCCAACAATGCCCTACAAGAAAAGTCAATATATATAAAACTAAGAGACACCACTAGGCCAAGACTTGTATTTTACTATACATTTAAAAAAAAAAAAAAAAATTCATGCTATACATTCTTCAAACTTAGTAAAAAACAAAAAGCAACTCTTTATGTTTTTTAAAATTTTAATAATATTAAAATAAAAATATTTCTCAGGATAACACCCTTTGTGCCCGCCACTCATTTTATTAACTACAAGGCAAGTTGGTGAAAGTATCTCGAGGAAACCATATGGCCAATCCACAAACAACCAATATTTGTGTGGCCAACTCATGAACTTTCCAATAAATAAATAAATACATAACAAACAATAGACTTTATGTTTATAAGAGAACCCAACTTTAAATTATTTAAAATTTTAAACATAAAAAATAGGTAGAAAGAGAATATATAGATGAAAGGATATGCAATAAACGGGAGGCCTTTCCCATAAAAAGAAGCACCTATGCATTTATAAGGGGTGAGAGAGAAAAATACACAAATGATATATACCCAAATGATATATACCCAACAACTATAAAGCTATTAGACAGCACTAGATTAATAGCTATAGTATCCATCTTATGTATACTACTGTTATGAAGTGTTACAGCCATGTTAGATTCACAGGCTTCTAGATCAATTTTGAGTTTCTCCAGGAGCAAAATAGGTTGTGTTGTGTGAATGCATACATCCATATATAACAGGCTTATGAAAATTATATCGCCATTATGGAATATATCAGGCTCCACACACAGTATTACCAAACATGAAACCAAATGGAACTATGGTAATATAGAATGTGATTGGTTTCCAGCAGTAGCTTAACTAATAACAATAATAAAACAAAGTTGTAGTCATTATGAAATATGTCATACTGACCATTGTAGTAAGATTTTAACTTAACATAAACAAAATATCTATTCATCAACCAAAGTGAAGAAACAAATATAACAATTTAAAATATATACATCAGAGTAGAAATAAAGAGAATAAGCAAAATGAATCACCTATTACTTGGAAGTTAATAGCTACAGGATAAAATAAAATAAAAATCAATTTAAGCACATATATTAGCAAGAGTTCTATCACAAAATAAAATACCAATTGTATATTCGCTCCTCCGAAGTGAAATCAAATGACTTTGCCATCTCTGGAGAAGTAAACACACCATTATCTATTGCAGCAACTGGAATGTAAAAAACAAGTGATGAATAAGGTCTATGTTCAATACAAAACTTTCAAAAACCAAGTCTTAGCAATAGTGTAAGACTTCAAATTTCACTTTCCTGTCACTTGTGTGCAATTTTCTCAGCAACCAAGCAATATTTGAACAAATTTCCTGATAGAATTCAACACCATTTGGTTGCCAAGAAATTGTAACAAAAAAAAGAAGAAGACTGAACTAACTAACATAAATTTCAAATTTCATTGTCTGAGCACTCAACTAACTAACATAAATTTCAAATTTCATTGTTTGACCACTCAACTAACTAAAATACCAAACTACCTTGTCTTGAGAATTCAAATCGCTTATAAAGATAGCATCTCCAACATTGAAGACCAAATAAGAACCTTTACCATCGAAGTTTGAATTACCCATTGAATTACTAGAACTCGAAGACCCCAATGACCCAATCCTATTATTACTACTATTAATCTTAATCGAAGACCCCAATGACCCATGGACTTTTTAGAAAATCCCAGAATGTGAGAATCAACCAAACACCTTCCAGAAATACACGTTAATAAATTTGAAACAAAATAGTCCTAAAAACCTTAATTTTGAAAATTGGGTATCAAATTATATCCAAATATATCAACATTAACCAAAGATTATCATGGAAAACTATTAATCAAAACCCATATTCAAACGGTAATTCTAACAAACAGGTATTGATCATTAATTAAAACCCTAGAAATCATTATCAACAAGAAAGAAAAAAAAAAAAAAACCTTAAACTCGCAGAACATCCATTTTCACGAAATGGGTATTCAAGAAAACTCCCAAAAGAGAAAAATTGGTTCGAAGAAGTAAGAAATAGAAATTTCAGAAATGTTTGGAAGAATGAACCTGAGTGACGATTTTGCCATGAGCATAATGAAGGAGACCTGAAGGGTGAGTCTTCTCGTAGTGTAGCTTATAACGTCCTTCTGGGGTTTTGAAATAAGTCTTGAGCCCCGGTGACTACACCGCTATGTTGGCCGATGAGGATGGAGAGAGAGAGAGAAGAAGAGTGATGGCTTAGAGAGAGGGAAGCAAATTTTGGGGGAAAAAAACCTAAGTAAAGGTCAGATTTTGGTTTTTTGCGTGGGGGGGGGGGGAGCTAAGTGAAACACGTTAGGAGGGAAACAAATTTTTGGCAAATTTTGGGTGGGAAAAATAAAAGAAAGATTTATTTTGAGGAAAAAATAAAAATAAAAGAAGACAATTTTAATTAATTACCATTTTTGACTAGCAATTACCATTTTGTCATGCATTTTGTAATTGTACCTGAATCAAACACATCTATATATTTAAGTGAGTTAATGAGTTCAAAATATTAAGAATATAATATTAATGAGCTATGAAATAAATTTTTTTTAAAAAAAAAAAAAAACAATCACATATGCTCAATAAAAATCACCACACAACTTTCTCAAAAAAAAAAAAAAAAAAAAATACCACACAACAAAAATGATCACACGTTCTATCTTATTTAAAAATTTTAAAAAAATTATCATAGCTATTATTAATTTTATGTATAAATTTTAATATGTGACTAACTACATTTACTTTTTTTAAAAAAATAATATGACTAATTGGATGGTCAGATTGAGAGACACATAACCATACAAGTACACAGCACATGTCCATCACGCACCATACTTAGATTTGAAATCTAACCGTTGGATTTGAAGAGTGTAATGAAATGTTAATTCTGGTAAATTATGGTCACAATCAAACAGTTGGATTTAGAGAAAGGCGCGGTCAAAGTTTAGTCAAAGTTGGTCAAACTCAGTCAAACTTAATAGATGGTCCCGAGACCACTCGACTTGGTGAAATTCATATTCAAATCTTGATCAATAGTATTGAAGAGTATGGTGACATACTGGTGTTAGTGAAATTTGAGACCAATTGGATAGTTAGATTGAGTAAACATAACCATACAAATACACAGCACATGTCCATCATGCACCATACTTAGATTTGAAATCTAACCATTAGATTTGAAGAGTATAATGAATGGTTAATTCTAGTAAATTATGGTCACAATCAAATGATTGGATTTAGAGAAATGCTTGGTCAAAGTTTAGTCAAAGTTGGTCAAATCCGATCAAACTTAATAGATGGTTCCGGTACCATTGGATTTGGTGAAATTCATATTCACATCTTGATCATTAGGATTGAAGAGTATGGTGACATATTGATGTTGGTGACATTTGAGACCAATTAGATGGCCAGATTGAGAGAATATATATAGCCATATAGGTACACAACACATGTCCATCACATGCCATACTTGGATTTGGAATCTAACCGTTGGATTTGAAGAGTATAATGAAAGGTTCATTTTGGTAAATTATGGTCACAATGGTTGGATTTAGAGAAATGCACGGTCAAAGTTTAGTCAAAGTTGGTCAAACCCGATCAAACTTAATAAATGGTCCCGATACCACTAGACTTGATGAAACTCATATTCAAATCTTGATCATTAGGATTGAAGAGTATGGTAACATATTGGTGTTGGTAAAATTTGAGACCAATTGGATGGTCAGATTGAGAGAATATATATATAGCCATATAGGTACACAACACATGTCCATCACATGCCATACTTAGATTTGAAATCTAACCGTTGGAGTTGAAGAGTGTAATGAAAAGTTAATTTTGGTAAATTATGGTCACAATTAAACAGTTGGATTTAGAGAAAGCCGCAGTCAAAGTTGGTCAAACCTGGTCAAACTTAATAGATAGTCTCAAGACCATTGGACTTGGTGAAAATCATATTCAAATCTTGATCATTGGGATTGAAGAGTATGATGACATATTCGTGTTGGTGAAATTTGAGACCAATTGGATGGTCCAATTGAGAAAACAAAACCATACAGGTACACAGCACATGTCTATCACGCGCAAAACTTAGATTTGAAATCTAACCATTGGATCTGAAGAGTGTAATGAGAAGTTAATTTTGGTAAATTATGGTCACAATTAAACGGTCAGATTTAGAGAAAGGCGCGGTCAAAGTTTAGTTTAAGTTAGTCAAACCCGGTCAAAATTAATAGATAGTCCCGATACCACTAGACTTGGTGAAATTAATATTCAAATATTGATCATTAGGGGCTTCAATCGGCTAGCGGCGGCGGTGAGTGCTAACAGAGAGAGGCCTAATCTAGGGTTTGAGAGTGAGAATGCATTGTGGTGGTGGGAAGATCGATCTTTGGGTTTGAGTCTAGAGCATTATGGACATGTGTTGTTGTACTAGCACACCAAGAAATTTTGATTGGTCATGTTCTCCTAATTCAACCGTTTGATTGAGCTCAAAATTTATCAAAACCAATATTTTATCCTACTTTTTCAATCCAATGGTCAAATTTTAAATTTGACTATTGCACAAGATGGATGCATGTCGTATCTGCCTATAATGAAACTTCAATCACTAAAAATATCTAATACTATACTAATTAAGAGAGTTATACACTATATAAGTATTACTAATAATTGAGAAAATGATCTGCAAAATACAACCAAAAACCAACAAAATGACCTCGAATGGATTTGCATATGACTTTTGACTTTGCCATTTTAAAACTTGAAACTAATAAAAACATGAAAACCAAGAAAACCTTAAAACTCTGATCAATACCCAAAATTCACTTAAAACCTCATTGAACAACCTAATTTGATCAAATCCAGTGGTCTTAGAACCAACTTTGAATTTTGACCAAAGATTGACCAAGTTTAATAGACTTTGACGAAGTTTCGCAAGATTTGACTACTTTGTTCTCACAATCTGATCTTCTGATTATCACTGTAATTTACAAACACAAATATTTCACCACATTCTACCAATCCAACGGTCAGATTTTGGATCTCCATCTGGTTTCATGATGGACACATGTTGTACCCATCCACTGGGAAACTTTGATTAACCCGTTGACACAATCCGACCATTCAAAATGGCTGAAATACGCCATCAAATATAGGAAATTACCAAAATACCCATAAACATCTAAAGTGATGAAAGTGCCCCTAAAAGCTTCAAAATGATCAAAATACGTTTTACTTCTGAAATGACCAAAATAGCCATCATGTACTTGGAGGGTCTTTTTAGATTTTTTTTTTCTATTTTCAAAATTAAGATAAAATTCTAGAGTTTTAAGACAAAATTGAGGAAAATTTACCATTCAAAGTAAATAATCATTTTTTTACGGCCATATGTATGTTGGAAATCACTTTTATTGTGACAAATTTATCTTACTATCATTAATACCTTTTTTTCTTATGAAAATTTTAACTATTAACGATGACCACAACGTCTGTCGTAAATAACAATGCAATATATAGTGATGGAAAAAACCATCAAACACATGAAAAATAAGGGCATGATTTCCCCCTTTAAAAAAAATTACCAATGTCGACGGCGCAGGTCCATCGCAAATATTATTTATTGGGAAGGATCCAATTCCATTACTTATACATTCTTTCTTTTAAAAAAAATTAACTATTTACGACGGTTAGCATGTTCGTCGTAAATACAAACTCAATTAGAAAAATAAAAAAATTAATTGCGATGGATAAATGTCGTCACAAATGTGAAAAGTAAGGGGGGAATTTTCCCTCCAAAATATTTTACCATTTTTAATGGCTTCATGTCTGTCGCTAATACCCTTTTTTTTATTTACGATGGAATAATGTTTGTCGTAAATAATAACACCACAAAAAATATATATTTTCTATTTTCAATGCATAAAGGCTGTCACAAGTGTTAATAGTGTCGACAGTGTTTCTTCTGTCGTCGTAAATAATTCCCTCTTTTATATTTACGATGGGAGATTGTTTGTTGCAAATACTAACACCATAAAAAATATATGTTTTGTATTTTCGACGTACCAATGCCGTCACAAGTATTAATAGTTCCGACGGTTTTTCTTCAGTCGTCGTAAATAATACTTTACTAGCGACAAACATTTTTATGCCGTCGTAAAAGTAAGGCGGGAACACTTCCCTCCAAAAAAAATCACATTTTCGACAAAAATAATAGGCATTTTCGACAGACTTATTTTGCCGTCACAAATATGTTAATATTTGACGAGTAATTGTCGACGGAAGAGATTTGCCGTCGAAAAAGCTAGTTTTTACAACGGCTTTTTGTAGTTGTCAAAAAAGTTTTGTCGCAAATAGCAATCTTTTTTGTAGTGTTATTGTTTCCAATAATTGATATTGCATCCAGATTTTTGAAAACTCCAACTATTGATAGTGCGCCCTCAATATCATTGAACGAAATGTTCAAATATTTTAAAAGTAAAAGTTTCTCTAGACCCTTTGGAATAAATCCTGATAAGTTGTTTCGTGAAACATCCAAACGTTCAAGGCCTTTCAAAGAAGCCATGGATGAAGGTATGATTCCTTCAAAGGAATTCCCTTATAGGTATAGGTTTTCTAAATTCAAGCAATTTTCAACTGTTGCGGGAATTTTAGCGGACAAGTTGTTTTCAGAGACATCTAAAGAGTTGTACGATAAATTGAGTAATAGCGACAAAGAGAAAAGAGTAACCGAACTTGATGTACTTAAACACAGTAAGGCGACGAATTACTCACATTCATAGACATAAACTTTATATCTTTATTCGAATAAGCAAACCATCACATACAGTTGAAATTAATAATGTGTATCACATAACACCATATGTTTTTCCTCCCTTGAGGTTGAGGAAATGGAACGCGTTAAACCCTGTTACTGATGATTGCAAAGCATTATGTTAAATGAAAAGGGAAATATAACTTGCTATAGACCCTGTGTAATTTTAGTGGGCATCCTTCTTGTAAACATTTCCAACATAATTAAAAAGATCATCCATGTGTAATTTTAGTCAAATAACTTTCTTAATGAGTCATGTATAGTCAAATAATACACATAGATACTCTCATACTCATATAATTTGTTAAGTAATGAGTTGAAAAAGATGACTCCAAACATGTTTATAGCTAAACTTTGTATCTTTAATAAGTGTTTATTTTTGTGTTTGTGGCCATCCAACCTTTGTCATCTACAAGTGTTCCTAACTTACTTGTGAGGCCCAAGTTTGGGTTCATGAACAAGTCCAAATAGACCTATTCTTTTTCCTCTAAACCACATTCATTCAATTACTCATTAAAAGATACATGGGCCTAGGCCATGTATGAAATAAAATGCTTTAAAATAGAGATATTAGACCCAGAAAGAATTTGGGCTTTACTTCATATGAGTTTATAGGATATTCGCAAAATAGCCATCAACAATGTTAACATTCTATCTAATCTAACCTAATGCACTAATTTTTGGAGTTGAGAAAAACTTTGTGAAGAAAGCATGTGAGTTGCATAGCGTGTGGACAACAATCATTCATGCATTTTTTTTTTTTTAATAATTTGATAATTACAATGTATGAGGAGAAAATTGAACTTTGAATGTCTTCATTATTGGACACACTAAGAGGTGTCAATTGAGTTACAACACTCTTAGCCATTTGTGTAATGATTTTAAACTAGTGCTTGTAATGACTTAATAAAGGTGAATTTTTTTTCTTTTGCAAATAATTTGTAGTATTATTTTTTATACAGATGATTTATTAAATAATTTGTAGTGTGTGTGGAGGTATTTTGAACCTTCTTATTCAATTTTGATCTTTACTTTCTTTCAAAGGATATGTTACTTATATTTGGATTTAAGCTTAACAAGAACCCAAAATAAAAAGTTATTAAATATAGAAATTTTTAATCATAATTATAATTACAATAAATTATAACTAGATGCTATAGTGTAAAAAAATATGAGCTTTCAAAAACTTATGTGACAACATTATAAAAAAAAAAAAAAAAAAAAAAAAAAAAAATCTTAGAGTTCATGACTACATTCATAATCATAATCATATTAGAACCATATTACTCAATAATTGATTTTAATTTGAATAAGAATCAAATTTTAAAATAGGAGAAAACACATTTTCCGCCCTTTATGTTTAGGGTAATTCACAATTCCCTCACTTATCTTTGAAATCAACCAATTTCTCCCTCTATATTTGAAAAATGAGCAAATATCTATAATTTGTTACTTTTTCAGTTAAATCTAACGAAAATTTTTAAAGAAATTATTAGCTGTACACCACATGAAAGAGAAAAAGTCGAAAATTGCATTATTGTTTTCTTAGATTGAATTTATTATCATTGTAATTTCATTGGATTTAATTGAAAAAGTAACGGATTGGAAATATTTGCTCATTTGCCAAATATAAAAGAAAAAATTGGTTAGTTTCATAGATAACAGGGGGAAATTATATATTATCTCAAACATAGATGAAAAAAAAAAAAAAATTCCTTCTTTCCCCCCTTTAAGCTTAATTTATTTGCTAAAGAAGCCAACATAGACAAACTTTTTTTCTTTAAAAAATTTATATATAAAAAAAAAAAAATCAATGAATCTAAAGACGAAAAGCCCAAAAACTACCATCCAAAATAAGAAAAAGAAACTCGTATCTGATTCTGACCAAACTTTTCTTTTCTTCCCTCACATTCCCCCACCGTAGCTGTGTCTTTTCCTTGTCTTTGAAGTGTTGAAGGGAGAAGCAAGGAGCTCTCCTGAACTGGCTGTGAAGATTAGCCACGAAAAATTCACACAAAAATTTCACATGCTAACAATGATAGTGTTCATCACACAATCCATATATTGTACAATGTTACATGTTGAAATGAAAATTTCGAAGTTTCTAATTTGCGTCTAGTAAATCATTTATTCAACATAGAAAGTGAAAGTTAGTCTCCAATTTTTTTTTTTTTTTTTGATAGTTAAGATAGTCTCCAATTTTAGATTATCTATTATTCAACATACAAGTGGATCCTTTTATAATAGAGTGGCTATATTTTAGCTTAGCTATATTATAATTTTCAATTGCATTAACAAGTCATTATCTAAGGTTCCTAACACAAATGCACTTACGAGAATAAATGTAATGGCTAACCTCTGTCATTGTCTTGGCAAGGACTTTCAAAACAATCTTGTAGGTGCTCTATAATAATTTTAACTACCAGACACCTTTTGGGTAGTTTCTTATAAGAGATCAATGTCCAAACTATTTGGACTTCAAAAAAAAGAGGGAATAGTTCCTTTAGTAGTTATCAAATTTTGCTTTTCTTTTTCTCCCTTTCCTCCATTTGTTAGGGCTTTCAGATGTTATAAATGAAAGTTCAAGGAATACTAAAATTTAGACCAAACTAGCAAGAAGAAGAAAAAGCTGAAAAGAGCTCTGGCCACATTTTTTTCTTCTTTGGGATTGGTGGCACATTGGTGCAATAATTTGCTTTTGGTTTGACAGCAATTAAAATGATAGGGAGGCTTTTGGAACTTTAAGCAATATTAGGGGATTGATTGCTCTGTTTTAAACTTTAGTGGGAGTGTGGGACAATGCAACTCAGTTGATATGGTAAATATTTGTAATTAGCCTTTTATTTACTATGAAAAATTGAAGTGTATTAATTTTTTAAGTTCCTTACTTTTCACTCTCATCTTTTTCCCCTCTTCCTTCCAGCAAAATACAATATCTCTGATTACTTTTCTTTCCTCATATGCACTTTGTTACGAACCACTCAGGATGTAATTGAAGCAAGGATCATGGTTCAAACCATTAAAGGATGTGGAAGGAAAACTTGCAGGTATTGTAAGTAATCCACCGTACATACCGAGTGACAATATCTCTGGGCTACAAGCTGAGGTTGGTAGACATGAACCAAGACTTGCATTAGATGATGGTCTTAATGGCATGGATGATCTTCTCCATCTTTGCAATGGGCTGCTTTGATGTTGAAACCTGCTGGAATTTTCATTTTTGAGGTACGGATCTTTTAATTCCTGAATGATCATAATACCAAATATATGTAATTTTTCAACATTTTCTCAATGATAATGTTATAGAAATATTTGAAATTGCAATATCTGCATAGTTGCTTTATCCTCTATGCGTTAAAATAAAATAATTTACAATGGATTTTACTTTGAGGTTAGATTTGTAAATTACAAGAGGTCGAGCTTGGTGCGATAGCAAGTGCGTTCCACGAAAAGCAACAGGTTGCGGGTTCTAGTTTGGGAATCAGCTCCTCCTAACAAATTTGGAGTAAGGCTTCCTACCATTACCTATCCTAAACCCTACAAAAGTGGGAGCTATGTGCATTGGGTATGACCTTTTTTTGGGTTTGTAAATTATAAATGTTAAATTCTAGTGCTTGGATTAGCGTAAGAAGGGATTTCAACAATCCCCAAGGAACCTGAACACATCAATTCGTAGTATCAAAGTCCCAAGTATGGACTCCATCATCAACTGTTGTTGTAGAAATTGTACTTATGAGAAAATGGGTGCTTCTACCGATGGATTATACATGCATTAGTGTGGGTATAGGAATGAGATGGGAGCTTGATGCATCTATTGTTGAATGCATACCAACAGATAAGTTCAACAAAGAAATGAGACACTTGGGTGAGTTAGGAAAGGTCAAATATGATCCATAAGCACATGAAGATTTTGGAATGGGAAGCCTTCTCCCAACCTTGGTTGTAGAGACTAAATTCCTTTGATACATGTCAAGAATTAGCAGACCTGATTGTAGGCCGTCATTCTAGGTGGTCACCAAAGATGATAATACAAAAAAGGACCTGGGTAAGGTACTAACTTGGCTCTTTGCAAACGATTCTGTCAATGTCCATATGACTTGTTGGTGAAAAGGACAAGAACTTGAGATGTTGGTATAGGGATAATGAGATGTTTAATGGGTCTGGAATCTGGATGGTTGGATGTGCTATTAGGATTCTTATATTGCAAATGCTGTTCTAAAAAAATTATAAACAATAGTGTTATTTTAGTGACTTTAATATCTAGTTTGGATGAGTTCTTCTATTCTGGAACCTGACACCTTTGCCTTGAACCCACCCCCAAACTTAATTAGGTTGTGTCCTTATAGACCATGTTGGAGTCCTTAATTGGGTCCAAATGGTTCAGAAACCATGTTTTTCTTGGCTATTTCTACCTCTGCACATACCTCAACCCGTGTCCCTGTTGCATGGCTTCTAGTGGTTTCGTTTATGAGGAAGTCTCAATGTTTTTCTTTTCCCTGTTACATGGCTTCTAGTGGTTTCATATACGAGGAAGTCTCAGTGTTATTCTTTTGCTCTTCCTTTTCAATATCTTGGGGACACAAATTGTTTAATTTACGTTCTCCCGTGTTATGCCATATGGTTTATGATAAAGTATTTCGCACTCCTTTACACTACCTGTGTTTTTGAACTTATTAAGAATAATTTATTTTTTGTCCCTACTTTGGATTTCTCTTTTTGTTAAGTAATGTCAATTTAGTGAAAACAGAAAGCATATGCAGGAAGTATACAGTAAAAAAAATGAAAAACATCAATGAAAAGTAGAAACAAAGAGGAGAGAAAGATACAAGCATAGAAATTATTGGCAAATAAGAGAAGAATCCAAGAACTCCATCAAAGAATATGCCTAGAAAGGGCGAAATTGGCCAAATACCACCTTTTTTTGAAATTTTTAGCAAAAAAACACTGTTTCGGAAATAAATGGGGAACTACCACTTTTCTAGAAATCGAGTTTCAGAAACTTGAGTTCCCCATGAGTTCTGCCACCGTGGCACTGCTGAGGTGGAATTTGGGCGATTAAAAAAAATAATGTGGTACTCAAGCTTGGTAAACTTGAGTTCCATGCAACACAATACTCGAGTATACCAGGCTCGAGTACCGTTTATAAATAAAATTATGTTTATGTTTATTTCTATGGTACTCGAGCTTGGCGAGCTCGAGTACCTTGTAAGGAACTCGAGTTTCAGAAACTCGAGTTCCTAATAAATTTTTTTTGGGGATAATCGACAAATAAACATAAACATAAAAATAAGTAGTTTTTTTTTATGTTTTTATTTATTTAAATAGAAGCATTGTAAAATATAGAGATTTTAATTTCAAAATACTTTTTTTTTTGGGATAATCGACAAATAAAACATAAACATAAAAATAAGTAGCTTTTTATGTTTTTATTTATTTAAATAGAAGTATTGTAAAATATAGAGATTTTAAATCTAGACCAAAGAACCGCCAAAACAAAAAATTGAGCGGCATTGTTACTGTATATTCGAATCTGCTTACTGCATTCATAAAATCTATTTTCTACATTAACTAAAACTGTTCATTGTTTTCTCATAAAATTGTTCACTGTTTTCTACATAAACTATTTCTAGCATTCTGCATAAAATTATTTTCTGTTCAGCATTATTTAAAAAATTGTTCACTCTCTTTTCTGCATAAATTATTTTCTATTCACTATTTAAAAAATTGTTTACTGCTTTCTCATAAAACAACTAGTGAAATCGTGTTTTCTAAATTTAAACGCCAAATCTGAATGCTTTTTCATGTTTAAATTTCACAATAATCGAATCTATTTTTCTGCATTGATAAAATCTATTTCTACATTAATAAAATTTGCTCTTTGCACATCATGTTTACTGTATATTCGAATCTGCTTACTGCATTCATAAAATCTGTTTTCTACATTAATTAAAACTATTCATTTTTTTTCTCATAAAAATTGTTCACTATTTTCTGCATAAACTATTTCTACGATTTTGCATAAAATTATTTTCTGTTCAGCATTATTTAAAAAATTGTTCAATCTCTTTTTTGCGTAAATTATTCTCTGTTCACTATTTAAAAAATTGTTCACTGTTTAAAAGCCAAATCTGAATGCTTTGATTGTTTAAGTAGCTTTTTTATGTTTTTCTTTATTTAAATAGAAGCATTGTAAAATATAGAGATTTTAATTTCAAAATACTTTTTTTTTTGGGATAATCGACAAATAAAACATAAACATAAAAATAAGTAGCTTTTTTATGTTTTTATTTATTTAAATAGAAGCATTGTAAAATATAGAGATTTTAAATCTAATTTGGGTGATAAGTGTTATGTGTGTAACATTTCAAATTACACAAACAAAATATTGGAAACATCAACATATCTAACTGGAGACATTTCATTTCCTAAGGTGTTTCCTACATTACAAAGAAGAGGACATTGTCCAACCAAAGCACAAGAATCATATGTAACAACAAAGAACAGCAGGGAAAAAATGAGCAAGTGATTTCATATAAACTTAGCCAAAACTAATGAACAGTTAATCTTTAGATTTGCAAAAGTTGAATGTATCATCAGTTATTAGACATTAACAACAACATTTTGTATTGCACAAAACATGTAGACATTAACAACGTCTAATGTTTGTAGGTAGAAATTTTTGGAAATCATCATTACTTGAATCTGAGAAGTCTGAAATATCTCTTTCATCATCTAACGCAGTAACTTCATTAATAGACTTGATGGCTTGCTCTTGCGCCTTCCTCTTTAGATGCTTCCTAGCTTTTTGGATTGCATGAAAACGGTCTAATCACCTTTGCATTTGATTGTTCTCTTGTTCAAGACGAGCAAGTATGTTGGTAGGTTCATCTCTAGGTAACTCGGCTGAGCGTGCCTTAGGAACTCGTAACCCGTGCCATCGACAATACACCTCTAACTCACACCTCTTCTCGTATAGGGTTGACCATGGTGGTTCTGCTACGGTGAACTCTATTGCGATGATATCTGTACTTAGTTTTGTAGGTTTGCCAACCATGATGTGCCCGATGCTTCCAAGACTCTCGTACGTGTATATTGGCATATTAAGGAAATCTCTCTTCTTTCTAACCCATTTCCCTCCATAGTGATCTGTGTATGTATGTAGTTGTTGATTTGCTGGAACTTGTGATAATCCATTTGTTAAAGTAGATCCAAACTTGTTTCGCATTGTACGATTTGATGTTGAGGCGTTGCGACTCATAACTTAGTCAATCTACGAACCAGTAGTCACAGATTATGGGAAGAGCGTTTTGACTAGCATCCTTGAAAATGACCAAAGATAATAAACAGTTCTACATGTGCTGCTCAACAGCTCGGCACTGTTGAGCCCTGACTAGAAGTACCCATCCACACTCACGTGAATACAATGAACAGTGAACAATTTTTATGAGAAAACAATGAACAATTTTAATTTACGCAGAAAACAGATTTTATGAGAAAACAGTGAACAATATATGCAGTGAATAGAGAATAATTTATGCAGAAAAGAGTGAACAATTTTTTAAATAATGCTGAACATAAAATAATTTTATGCAGAATGCTAGAAATAATTTATGCAGAAAACAGTGCACAATTTTTATGAGAAAACAATGAACAGTTTTAATTAATGCAGAAAACAGATTTTATGAATGCAGTAAGTAGATTCGAATATACAGTAAACATGATGTGTAGAGAGCAAATTTTATTAATGTAGAAACAGATTTTATCAATGTAGAAAAACAAATTCGATTATTGTGAAATTTAAACATGAAAAAGCATTTAAATTTGGCTTTTAAATTTAGAAAACACGATTTCCCTAATAAGTTCGGAAACAGTGGTTTTTCGCTACAAATTTCTGAAAATGGTGGTATTTGGCTATTTTCACCTAGAAACTTATGGCACAAGCAAAAAAAAAAAAGTTTTCTGCACTGTTAGAAACATTGCAGAACACCCACATAGTATTTCTGCATTATCCCCTCAGATTTCGTACATTGCAAAACACCCATTGAATTTTCACGATTTTGTATGTTCAACAATTTTGGTTTTCCATTAAGATTTCACGATTTTGTACATTCAACAATTTTGAAATTTTCATCAAATTAGGACGATTAGTACATTAGCACACAGTTTTAAATTGAATTTTCACGATTTTGTACATTTGACGACTTCAAATTTGGAAACAAATTTAGACAATCTGTACATCTAATGTAATTAATTTTCCATTGAGTTTACTCAATTTGGTATGTTCTTCAATTTTCGATTCAATTTTCACTATTTTACACACTCAACGAATTCGAATTTTACACACTCACGATTTCACTATGTGTTTTATGAGAAAACAGTGAACAATTTTTTAAATAGTGAACAGAATATAATTTATGCAGAAAAGAATGAACAATTTTTTAAATAATGTTGAACAGAAAATAATTTTATGCAAAATCATAAAAATAGTTTATGCTAAAAACAGTGAACAATTTTTATGAGAAAACAATGAACAGTTTTAATTAATGCAAAAAAAAGATTTTATGAATGCAGTAAGCAAATTCGATTATACAATAAACATGATGTGCAGAGAGCAAATTTTATTAATGTAGAAACAGATTTTATCAATGCAGAAAAACAAATTCGATTATTGTGAAATTTAAACATGAAAAGGCATTCATATTTGGCTTTTAAATTTAGAAAACACGATTTCCCTAATAAGCTTCAGAAACAGTGGTTTTTTGCTACAAATTTCTGAAATTGGTGGTATTTGGCCATTTTCACCTAGAAACTTAAGGCACAAGCAAAAAAAAAAAGTTTTCTGCACTGTCAGAAACATTGCAGAACACCCACATAGTATTTCTGCATTATCCCCTCTGATTTCGTACATTGCAGAACTCCCATTGAATTTTCACGATTTCGTATGTTCAACAATTTTGATTTTCCATTAAGATTTCACGATTTTGTACATTCAACAATTTTGAAATTTTCATCAAATCAGAATGATTAGTACATTAGTACACAGTTTTAAATTGAATTTTCACGATTTTGTACATTTGATGACTTCAAATTTGGAAACAAATTTAGACAATCTATACATCTAATGTAATTAATTTTCCATTGAGTTTACTCAATTTGGTATGTTCTTCAATTTTCGATTCAATTTTCACTATTTTACACACTCAACAAATTCGAATTTTACACACTCACGATTTCACTAGGTGTTTTATGAGAAAACAGTGAACAATTTTTTAAATAGTGAATAGAAAATAATTTATGCAGAAAAGAGAGTGAACAATTTTTTAAATAATGCTGAATAGAAAATAATTTTATGCAAAATCGTAGAAATAGTTTATGCAGAAAACAGTGAACAATTTTTATGAGAAAACAATGAACAATTTTAATTAATGCAAAAAACAGATTTTATGAATGCAGTAAGCAGATTCGAATATACAGTAAACATGATGTGTAGAGAGCAAATTTTATTAATGTAGAAACAGATTTTATCAATGCAGAAAAACAAATTCGATTATTGTGAAATCTAAACATGAAAATGCATTCAGATTTTGCTTAAATTTAGAAAACACAATTTCCCTAATAAGATCGAAAATAGTGGTTTTTTGCAACAAATTTCTAAAAATTGTGGTATTTGGCCATTTTCACCTAGAAACTTAAGGCACAAGTAGAAAAAAAAAAAAAAAAAGTTTTTTGCATTGTCAGAAACATTGCAAAACACCCACATAGTATTTCTGCATTATCCCCTCCGAACTTGGCTATCCTTGGTTGTTGATTTTTTTTATCATAAAAGTTATGGTCAACTAAGCTATAAAAGAATTCTTATGCATTTGTATATATATATTTTTTGGTACCAATCTAGGATTGGAAGAGAATTTTTTATTGACTACTAATTAGCAATACAATTGCATTTGCTAATATTGAAGTATTTCAATAGAGTAAATATATGTGTTGATATATTTGAACCTTTACACATCTCTAGTGATTCAAAATAGATTCTTTGATCTAGCATAAGTCCAACAATTGCATCATGCTACACCCTGTCTATAAGCTTGCAATAATGAAGAATTCAGATGCTAGTGGTCATGCCATAAATGATAAAACATGTCCTTAATTTTTCCTCCATCTCCAGTTACACTCAGAAAGCATAGGAATTTCCCATAAGCTCCTACCTTTGGTCACCTTTTCTTTGAAAAAAAGAACTTCTAGTCATTTTGCCTTAACATTAGTTCATTCTACATTCATTTGGGGTGATAGAGGCATCTTTTATTTTATTTTTCAATTTAAATTGTAAATCAATCATTATTGTACTTATGCAACCTTCATATTTAAAAAAAAAATAAATAAGAAAACAGTGAACAATTTTTTAAATAGTGAACAGAGAATAATTTACGCAGAAAAGAGAGTGAACAATTTTTTAAATAATGCTGAACAGAAAATAATTTTATGCAAAATCGTAGAAATAGTTTATGCAGAAAACAGTGAACAATTTTTATGAGAAAACAATGAATAGTTTTAATTAATGTAGAAAACAGATTTTATGAATGCAGTAAGCAGATTCGAATATACAGTAAACATGATGTGCAGAGAGCAAATTTTATTAATGTAGAAATAGATTTTATCAATGCAAAAAAATAGATTCGACTATTGTGAAATTTAAACATGAAAAAGCATTCAGATTTGGCTTTTAAATTTAGAAAACACGATTTCACTAGGTGTTTTATGAGAAAGCAGTGAACAATTTTTTAAATAGTTAATAGAAAATAATTTATGCAGAAAAGAGAGTGAACAATTTTTTAAATGTTGTGAGAAAAAGATTTCATAACTGTGTCATTATGTGGCACCCATGAGTAAGACGACCAACCGTGTGAGATGGGGGGAGGACTACTGAGAAGACTTAATAATTGAGTCTAGTGGGGACTGTTGTGTCATCTAGTTCGCATTTTGCATAAGTGGGATTTGACTTGATATTCCAGCCACACACTGCACATCGACTAGAAATGTGTTAAACGATACAGCATACCAACCGTTTCTAGTGCCTCAATGTGTTCCACTACGTTTCGATTCATTCCGTGTTGGAAGGGCCATTTTTTTGTCTTTCGTTGGTAGTGGTAGTGGAGGAAGAAAAAGTGGAAGATAGACATATAGAAGAATAGAAAAATGAAGATTCATTGATAGGGATTAGGGAACATTGGAAAAAAAAAAAGTAGTAAGAATAGAAAAACGAGCCAAAAGAAGATATGCTTTTTGTTTTTTTAATGAGTAAGGATTTGCTGCAAACATGTTTGTAGGAGTTGCTTCAAACAAGATGAGGTGGCAACTTATGAAGCTAACATGTGTCTTAAGCCATGTGCATGTCACATGACCAGCCAAATTCACTTAACCACAGTTAAAACTTAAACCACCGGTCTCTCCCTACCAACTCAAGTAAAACAAAACTCCTATCATCTCTCACTTTGTCATCCAACACTCCTCTATCTCTCAGAGTCTCTCCACCACCGGTACAGCTATGCTCACATCCTCAAAAATTACAGTAAAAAATAGCAAGACCATTTTTTTTTTAATTTGCGAAGCCACAAGATTTAGAGATATTGAATGAAGCAAAGCTAAATAACTCAAGTATGTTATCCTTTGAGTTTGATAAGAACGCCAAGCATGTTAATGGGTTGCTGGGTTTAGGATCCAGATCTGGGTTTTGTTCTTCTTGTTCTTGTTTTTATTTTTCTTTTTCTTCTTTTGTTCTTCAACCCAGAATTTTCCTCCTTTCATTCTCAAAATAATCATGTGAATATGGACATGGAACTAAGCTTGGAAGAAAGGAAGCCACTCTTTGTTGTGCTTTAGATCTTTTGCCCGAGTTGCTCAAGATGATGGGTTTTAGGAATTTTGGGTAGAAAGGAATTTTTTTAGATTTGGTTTAACTTCTCAATGAGTAGATCTGGGTTTGGATTTTTAATTTTTGAATTCAATTTCTATATTCTCAGTTCCCATTTCAAGTCAAACTTCCCAAAAATAATTATTTTCTTCTGACCTTGACAATAATTTGAAGCAAATCAAATGTTACATTTACAACTAAATCCACCCAATTGAACCATGGGTCAATCACACCTAAATTTTATTTTATTTTATTTTTTGTTTTTTATTTTTATTTTTTGTTGTTGTTGTAAAAGAGTAAGACTAAATGGAGGAAGAAATTAGTGTTTTGGCTTAAATGAGAACAGTCGACCAACCACCAAGGTACGGTGGCGGCGATGAATAGTGGTCACCTGAGAGAGAGAAAGGGGAGCTAGATCTGCAAAGTGAGAGATGATAGGGGTTTTATTTTACTTGGGTTGGTAGAGAAGAGACCAGTGGTTTAAGTTTTGACTGTGGTTACTTGAATTTGGCTGGCCATGTGACATGCACATGGCCTAGTCACATGGCCTAGGACACATGTTAACTTCATAAGATGCCACCTCATCTTGTTTGAAGCAACTCCTGCAAACATGTTTGCAGCAAATCTTTGCTCTTTTTTAATTGTAGGCATTCGGTAGAAATTCTAGAGAATATGAAAGTGGGAAAACACTAAACAAAAATAGGGTTAATTACAAAAAAATAGAAAGAAAAAAAAAAACTCTAAACTGTGAGAAACTTCTGCTTTGCACTCAAAGTTCAAACTATGAAAACTCGCAATCACCACCTCGGTTGTAACAAGCTTTGCAAATTTCACTTCATTGCCGGATTGGCTGTTAAAATTAACTGTCACATGACCATAAAAATTTGAATTCTTCGTTTGGCCTTTACTTTTAGTTATTTTACTAAAATTTTATAATCATGTGACAAGTACATGCTTGTTAATATTGCTGGTTAATTAAGCTATATGGGGTGAAATTTGTAAATTTTGCTACTATTAGGATGATGAATGTAAGACTTATTGTTTTGGATGCAAAGTGCAAGTACCCTTATACTTTAGGACAATTTTCTACATTTAAATCATGAAAATATCTTTCTCAAAAAAAAAAAAAAAAAAAAATCATAAAAATATATATTTTCAATTTTTTTTTTCCTGAGAGTTTGTTTTCATTTTTGGTAAAGAAGAAGGATGGAGGAGAAAGTCATTTAATAGAATAAATATATTTTTTACCATCCACTTTTTAAATGCTTCAAGATTCCCTCCCTCATTACTCACAATATATTAAAAATTTTTAAATAATATAATCAAATAAGGAAATAATATATTTTAAACACCTAAATTTTAGGTCACATTTATACTTGAGTAAAACACAATTCAAACTAAACTATCATTAGAATAAGTATTTATAATAGTAATTTCAAAAATCTCATATTCCCCCCACTTTTTGTTTTTAGCTTTTGTTTATAGATGACTGACACGTGGCAAATGACACATCCAAAGGTTAAAAAACACCACGTCAACTATGAATTTTCTCTCAATTTTTGGGTCTTTCAGTCTCTCTTTATTTCCTTCTCTTGGCCTCTTCCTAGCTATCTCTCCAACATTATCACTGCCACCTGAACAGCAGAGGCATCAAGATCAGAACTTGGGAAAAAGTGAATTTTGAAAGCTAAGAGAAAATCCAAGTCTGATTTTTTATTTTTTGGTTGACAAAACCCAAGTTTGCTTTCCTTTCAATCTTAATATACAACTGAACCTAAGAAAAGAAAACCGTGGAGGGATAAAAATCAATTGAAGTTTTTGACGTCGAATAGATTTGACCATTCGGTGATAACGTGTTGGGTCTTCAATAAGCCCAAATCAACAAGAAATATACAGTAAATTATGCAGCTAAACAACTGCTCAAAACAATGGGAAAAAAAAAGAAGATAAAACAAAATAAAAGAAATTAAAAACAAGATCGAGATAGAACAAATGATGGTTTAACAAGTAAAATGAAAATGGCTCTACAAAAGGAGGACAATAACTTGCAGGTCGGTCTTGCACACCCACCTTGCACAATAGAGCTTCCTTGGCTTTTGGCATAAAGATCTTTTATTCTTCTTTGATTTCCTCTTCTATTGTCCCGCTTTTACCGCTTTTTTCCTGAGAGTTATGATCTTGGGGCCTTTGATTCTCAGGCGACATTGACGATGTTGGAGAGAGGGGCAAAGAGAGAGAAGGAAAGAAAGAAAGAATGAAAGAGAAAGACCCAAAAATTGAGAGAAAATTCGTAGTTGACGTGGTGTTTTTTTTAACCTTTTGATGTGTCATTTGCCACGTGTCAGTCATCTAGACAAAAACTGGAGAAAACATGAGGATTCTAAATGGAGAAATACTAGGGACACTAATTTTGGCACAACTTTGTGCCACAACTCCGCACATGGTAATGGTGTGTTAGTGGGTCATGTAAGGATATACTCTTACCAATTACATCTTGTCATATAGCGAGTTATGATACAAAATTGTGCCAAAATTGGTGTCCTTAGCATTTCTCTTCTAAACGGGAGGAGAGCCGGACCCTCTTTCTTTTAAATTTGTATGTTCAAATCTTTTCAACTATGTTACCAACTTACCATGTGTATTGTAATGCTTTTACTGTTTTACATTGTATGCTTTTACAATGTTTACTTCTTGGCCCCGAAGACTGACCCCAAAAGGTCAAGTGCTCCCTTGCTTGGAAATGCAGTGGCAGTGTCACTGTCAATCCCAGCTCTTAGAATTTTCCTGCCAAAGACTTAGAAAACTGACCGTTATTTCTAGCTACCATATTCCGTTCACACTGGGTAACTGGAATTTTGAAATATTTTGGAAAATTCGGTTAAGCCCCCTTAAAGACCCCAAATCAAAAATAAAAATCATATTAGACTAAAAAACAAAACCAAAAAAAAAAAAAATCCCTTTATTAAAAAAAAAAATCTCAGCCTAAAGAAAATTTTTAAATGAATTATATATTATGACCATATGTTTTGTTTGACATTTTGGTGGTTGGATTATTCAAAATTAAAATTTTAATATTTCAGTACTATCACACTATTCAACTCCACCAACAGAGTTATTTTTAAAATTTTTTATTTTTTATATTTTTCGTCATTAACAAGATGACTTTATAATTTAGTATCATTATTGATTAGATTTTATTTTTTATTTTTTATTTTTTATGTTGCTATAAATTTCAATTACAATAAATCATTGCTACTTATTCTTTTAGCTTAGCTCAAGGTTTGATTTCCTCTCCAAAAAAAAAAAAAAAAAAAAAAAAGCTCAAGGTTTGATTGAGAGACTATAAACCTTTTTAGAGTTGAAGATATTTGTTTATTAGTAAGTTAAGTTTTGTTCTAAAGAATTTACAAATTATAAAAATAAAATATAAAACTACTGAAAATGAAATTTCACTATTATTATTATTATTTGATAGTTACAACTTACAATAATGAGGGGAGTAAGTATTTGAACCCTAAAAACACCATGGTGTGTCAGTTAAATACAAGACTCATGACAAATTTTACTATTATTAGGATAATATGGTTTTGATATCTCAATTTTTTTTTAAAATATATTAAATATTTTTGAACTGTGCAATGACTAGTAAGAACTAGAAAATCAATTGATTTGTTTATAGAGTGGCTATACTGGTTATACTTGTACTTATTCTAATAATTTCTATTACAACAATGACACGTGAATGTTTAATCATGAATATTATTAAAACAAGGTTCATAACAAAATATAAGATGATATCATAACTAATTCTTTGATTTTTTATATCAAAATGAAAATTATTACAAATTTAGTTCAAAATTAATCACCAATTATTTTTAGAATGGGTAATGATTAGTTTACAAAATGGTGCAAAGTTTTCTCATACTTACCCCCAACGTAAATTTCCCTGGTTCACGCGGTCTTAAAGTGAGCAAATTCATAGTGATTGCTCGCCAATTGCTCATCTATGAGTTGAGAAATCGGAATAACGAACTTAACCTCCAAAATTCCAAATGACCAAAACAACTATCTTCCTCTCCTTCCTTCTCCTCCTTTTCGGACATGCGAACTCTGAGTCTCAGCTAAATGACAAAGAACAAACAGTCCTCCTGAAACTAAAGCAACATTGGCAAAACCCACCATCTCTAAGCCACTGGTAGGTGCAGAGCTTCTTTTTCTTCTTATTTCTTTGACTTCTATACCATCATGTAAGCCGTGTTATGTACTACGTATTTTTATTCTTAGCTAGTGTGTAGTCTGTGGATATGCACATGTGCAATTAAAAACAACTAGAAGGTTGCCCGCACGTTGCGCGGATAATGCTATAAACTTTTATGTAAAATGGTTTTTGAAATTTTTGTACATATATTATAACATAAATGGTGGATATTTTCATTGCTAAAATCGCCTACAATTATAGTAGAAACTTAGGAGAATGTAGGCATATTTTGTTGCGAACCATCAGTTGATTGTAAACCAATTAATTGCAAGCATACATTATGCATATCAAACTCCTTCAACCTATCCCTTGTCATACGAAATGTCTAACTAAGGCATTGATCTTATGAAGCATCTTCAATAATATTTTAACTATAGTAGTGCTAAGGTTGCATAGTGATTCATGTCTAGGCAAAGCAACAAACACACTTTGATATTGTCAAGGCTCTTGCGGACAGCTGTACATGATACTTGACCAATAAATAAATAAATAAAGCAAGTAGTTTCAATGATGGTTGAGGTAGACATGATTCAACATATTTAACAATTTTTTAACAAAGGTGTACCCGTATAATATATTTAACAATTTTTTAATACTTGAGTTTATATAGATTCTAGGCTAACCTTCAAATAATGGAGACACCACATAATTTTTTCTGCCCACTTAGTTCTTAATTTGTACCTTTGCTATTCTATTGTTTCTTTTTTTGTGCTTATTTTTAACAATTGAGTTTCTATCATTTAGTAGGACATAGATATGTGTAGATTGTGGTGATTATTTTAAAACTTTGCTACCAAATAATACTTAACCCCTCAATAGGTAAAAGAAAATTATTCACCTAAAAATAATAACTTTTTTTTTTTTTGAGAAACAATAACAACTTTCTTACCAGTAGCTAGTTTAATTTGTTTCACTCATGTCAATTATATAGGCTACTACATCATACAACCAAATAAAAATTATAAATTTTATGTCAAACATTTTATCAAACACTATGGATTCAAAATAAAATATATAATTACTCTTGGGCTCTTTGCACTTCAAATCCCACAAAAGTTTTGCCTCCATTGGCGCTTTGAATGTGACCCAATCCATATAGATACATGAGTTTGTGCTCCGATTACATGTGGCATGGAGGAGCTTGATTTATTGATTAAGCTTCTTCCTCATTGATCTTTCTACCTGCCCAACAAAACCTGATTATTTACTCAACCTGTCTTTGCCTTAGGGTCTAAATAGTACCCAATTCAACTAATTTTCTTAATCACATCCTCATGTAACATATTTAAATCACTCACCAAAAGCCAAATCATAAATTACAAAAACGGTGTGGCTCAGTAAAAATCTCAACCAGTAAACAGTTCAAATGAAAAGAAACAAACCACCATCTAGTTTGATTATCAAAAACCCATTACCAAACAACAACAAAGAATGAACAAATTGACTATTAGTATTTTGTACCTCTTAGATACTGAAGAAGGGTTTGATAAATTAGGGGCCGGTGGCTTTTTCTCCTTGGGTTTAGTGACTTTAGTCCCCGGCCAAAATAGGTAAAGTTGAAGCTTCAATCTCCCTGAGTTTGTCTTCCCTCAAACATTGCAAACCACAAACTCAGTATCCCAAATAAAATTTTGAAAAAAAAAATGAAAGAAAGAAAAAAAGAGAGAGTTGGCAATATTTATTTATTTACAGACACTAAGAAAGGAGCTTTTGTCCATGAACTCATAGAGGAATCGTTGATCCATCAATATATAATTTTCAAAAGAAACAAGTACGTAGTGTGCATTTAATTGAAAGGGGAAGTGAAGGAGTTTTTTTTTTTTTTTTTTTTTTTTTGCTAGAAGAAGTGAAGAGTTAAGAGGCAGAGAAAGAATTGAAGAGTTAAGAAAGAGAATGAATGAAATTTAAAAAATTTAAGATGGGTTTGATCTCAACGGAAATTACTTGGAAAGTATAATATTATTATAAAGGTGTAATAGTGCAAAGCTTGGTCTCACTTTGTCAGGTGCTTATCCATAGTGTGCATTTAAATTTGAACGGGGAAGTGAAATTTTTTTTTTTTTTTTTTTTTGGTCTGGAATAAGTGAAGGGTCTTTGTTTTTTGTAATTGAAAGAAGTGAAGAGTTAGGAGAGAGGAAGAAGTGAACTGATTTTTGATGAAGCAATAAGTGCTAAACATAAAAGCTGCATTGTTTTAATTTTTAAGGTTGGAAAACATCGTTTCATAATAAAGAGGATTGCAAAGAACTCATATAGAGCGCCACATGGCAGAATCTCATGCACTCTCGCATGAGGTCTCTGCTTTTATATATATATATATATATTGATTGATTACAATTATATAGTTCATTTTATATATTTATTTTTAGAAAATGGTCCAATTATATATATATATAATTCATAATTTAATTGGTTTTAAACTCTTCGGTTTTTATACTCAATAATTTACTTGCCAAAAAAATAAAAAACTTAGATGAACACGTGGTGAAAAATTGGATTCCAATTAAAATCCAGTTTAAAATCTAATTGAATTTGGACTCTTTGATTTTTATACTCAATAATTTACTTGACACAAAATTTAAAATTAAATAAGACACGTTGGCGCAAAATTGAGAATCCAATTAAAATCTAATTGGATTTTCTCGCAGATTTGTCTATTAATATATCTATATCTATATATATTAATATGAATCTTAAATCAATTAAATCTTCTAAAAAAAGAGTTTTTATCTATTAAATGCAGAAATATATATGCAAATAATATCATAATATATATAGACAAGAAAAAGAAAAATCCATGACTAGGACAACCCAATTTTAATACGATGAGATTTGGATTGTTTTTCCTTTTCTTTTTTTTTCTTTTTTTTTCTTTTTTGTTTTAAGATAGATAGTAGTATTTCATTAATTTGAAAGATTTACATCACTTATGAATTGGTGGGTCACACATTATTTATCTATACTACTATTTAAAGGGCTGCACCTGTTTGGACCGGATTTTTTTTTTTTTTTTTGTTCCAAAATACCCCTACAGCCTATGTTTAAGTAGGGGCAAAGTTTGGTAAAAATGTTTCTTTAACTTCCACGTAAAACACTATCTACAAAATAGGACCACACTCCCAATACACTTACGTTGGTTTTCAAACTCATATTGCTTCTTCTTCAGTTCTCCAATTCTCTCAATTCTATGTTTTCAAACTCCTTTCACCCACCTCTTTGCTTCAGATTTCACTACAAACAACAACAATAGCAGATAGATTTGAGGTAAGCTCTTTAACTTTTTTTTTTTTTTTTGGAGGAAAATCTTTCAATTTTAAACTGATTTTGGGCCACATCGAACAGGTTCTATTTCCCTACATCCACCAGGTTCGTTTTCTTAACTCTAACTCTGATTTTTTTTTTTTTTTTTGGAGGAAAATCTTTCAATTTTAAACTAATTTTGGCCCACATTGAATAGGTTTTCTTACTGCCTCAGGTTAGGAAAAAGCTCAAACAGGTTTTATTTCTCTCAGGGCCACATCGAACAGGTTCTTTTTTTAACTCTAAGTCTAATTTTTTTTTTTTTCGTCTTTCAATTTTTTTTTTTTTTGGAGGAAATTTTTTCAATTTTAAACTGATTTTAGGCCACATCGAACAGGTTCTATTTCCCTCAGGGTCACATCCAGCAGGTTCGTTTTCTTAACTCTAACTCTAACTGTGATTTTTTTTTTTTTTTTTTTTTTCTTTCAAATTTTTTTTTTTTGGAGGAAAATCTTTCAATTTTAAACTGATTTTGGGCCACATTGAACAGGTTCTATTTCCCTTTGGGATTTGTTGTTCAAACTTCAAAGTGGCTAATAAGTTACGAATTTTTTTTTTTTTTTAGATCTCCATTAGTTATTTATTTAAATAGTTGATGATGTGGTGATAAGATTTTAAAGAGTCCATGATAGAGTTAAATTCTAAAAAATCTTTATCTTTATTCTGATCAATTTTAATAGGATTTTCAGGAAAAATGATCTCATCAAAATTTAAATCAAACACAAACTCTAACAAACTTATGCTATTATCTTTAATAACACGCACGCTAACTTTAGTTTGTTAATTAAAGTTTTTTTTTTTAAAAAAAAATACTTGGTTTAACCCTAATTCTTTTATCTCTCTCAGGTTCACGTATGCACAAATTTTTTGGATTGCATTGAGGAGTCATTGGAATGGAATATTAGATAAGTTCGGGTGAGAGATTTTACAAGAATTATTATATGTATTAAACCTCACATAAAGTGGTTGTTATCTAAGAAATTGTTGTAAAAAAATTTCTTTTGTAATAGAAACTATATTTATCATTTGTATAATTCTATCTCAAATTCAATTTAAATTTTTTATCTTTTAAATTTCCCTAAAATTTAGCATTTTATTTTCTTTCAAAATCAGATATGTTAGTGCCTAAATATAAGGATATACATGGAGAAGTTATAGTAGTAGTTTTATAGTAGGAGTCTTTTTTTTTTCCAAAATATGGAAGAGATTTAAAAGGAAGAAAAAAAAAAAAAAGAAGAAGAGGAAAACGTGAATTTGGGTTAAAAAAAAAAGGGTGGTCGGGTAGTTTTTAAATGTGGGATAGAAAGTGAGATTTTTTTAAATAGTTCATGGATAGAACATGGGATTTTTTTTAAACGTGTAGTTTTTCTTTTTCTTTTTTTGATAAACTTTTAAATAAGGATAGGGTCACACCAATTCCCCACCTTAATCTTTTAAATTTCCCTAAAATTTAGCCTTTTATTTTCTTTCAAAATTGGATATGTTAGTGCCTAAATATAAGGATATGGATGGAGAAGTTATAGTAGTGGTTTTATAGTAGAAGTCTTTTTTTTTTTTTTTTCCAAAATATGGAAGAGATTTAAAAGAAAAAAAAAAGAAAAAAGAAAAAAGAAGAAGAAGAGGAAAACGTGAATTTGAACTTAAACGTGAATTTGGATGCTGTTCCTACTGCTATGAACTTAAACTACATTTATTGTACTTTTGTTCAATAAAAAATTTAGAAGAATAGCATTGACAAATTAAAATAAAAGTTCATTATTACTCCTATTGGGTTTTTGTTAAACCACCTTTAATAATACTTTATAGTATTTTTTTTTTCCTTCTCAACAAACAATCATGAAGTTTTTATACAATTTTTTTTCTCTAGATACTTCTAATCATTGATTCCCAATTGTATTAGCCTTTTGTTAAGGTTAAAGCACCATTTAATACTTTATTAAAAAAATATCTCAAAATACAATTGTGGTTTTATATACAATTAACGTGTATCTCTTGCCATAAAATTTTCAATTTAAGCTTTTATTTACTTATGTTATGGATGCGTAGTAAATGGCTAAATTTTAGGATTAAAAAAACTACATTTTAGGATTAGACAAAAAATGACAACTGTCATACATAAAATTCGAAAAAAAGAACAACATCAACAACACCAAAAAGGAAAAAACACAAAAAAAAAAAAAAAAAGAAAGAAAGAAAAAAACGTGGATGGGTTAGTTACTAAATTTTAGGATCTTTTTAGGAGCATTTCCTTTAACAAAAATCTTATTAATTTACTACTCCATAGAAAATGTTACGTACCTTATAAAATACAATATAAGTATTGACTAGCCTTTGAGCACGCGCGAGAGGCTCTTCTATTTTTTGAGTAAGGGTTAATTTAGAGCATTTATTATAATTTGGTATTACTATATTTTCCAATCACAAAAAAAATCTAAGAGTGTGATGAAAAATTATTTCTCCACACATGATACTCATCACACGGGAAATTATTGTGTACTCCCGGAGTACCATAAATGCGTACTCCCTCTTCTCACATGAATTGTGGGTCCCACTAATTAAATTCATGGTGGGACCCACCATTCATGTGAGAGGGGAGACTATGCATTTATGGTACTCCGGGAGTACCTAATAATTTTCTCTCATCACACCCCTAGGTTTTTTTTGTGATTGGAAAATGTAGTAATTCCAAATTATAATAAATGCTCTAAATTAACCCTTACCCAAAAAATAGAAGAGCCTCTGAGCACGCGCTCACGCGCGTGCTCAGTGGCTAGTACTACTATTTAAGGGGCTTTCCCTGTTTGGACCGGATTTTTTTTTGGTTCCAAAATACCCTTACATCCCTAGGTTCAAGTAGAGACAAAACTAAAGGATAGTCTGGTAAAAATACGTGTCTAACTTCCACTAAAACATTGCTTATAAAATAGGAACGCTTTCCTACTAACCCACTTCTTCAAAGTAACTCTACGTTTATTGTTTTTTTTAAAAAAAAAAAAAAGATTATGCATTATCACATCAATTAAATAGGTTTAACTTTGAAAATAATTAAAAAAATCCCCATCCGTCCACTTCTTTTTTTCTTTTTCTTTTTTTAGTTCAAAAAAAAAAAAAAAAACACTCCCAAGTAAAATTCAAATCCCACTTCAAAATTCAAATGCACGTCCAAGCAGTTACCTAAACTCAAATCTTATCCACTAACCAACTGTTTCACTCCATATTCCAAACTTAAAACCACAATGATTTTGCCTTTTACAATTCTTAAATCCGTTTTTGTGGTTCTACGGAATTTCACTACTAGTTAAGAGGGATGCTCTACTTATTTCTCCAATTTCATGTTTTTTTTTTTTTTTTTTGGGTATTTATGTTTCTAACTACAATTGTTTTTTTGGATACATAATCCCGGTTAATTATTGATGTATTGCGTCTTGATCAATGTGATTCTCAATCATTTTTTTTTATTTAATTATTTTACTTAGTCTCGGGTAATCGGGTTAGATGAATTTTTCTGCCCATGAACTAATACATTTGTTTTCAGGTCTTAGTACTTGGGGTGTGAGGCAATGGTTGCATTTGAAGATGTTATGGTTCTTGGAGAGCCTATGGCTGGACCTATTAGAATTTGGTGAAATTGTGGAAGAGTCAAACACGAAACAGTTATAGATCTCAAGGAAAAATGAGGAAAACCACGTAAAGGTATTGGATAACTATTTATTGGAGAGTGATGATTGAGAGTGAGTTTGATTTCGTTACCCATTATCTTGCACTTCGGATAAACATCATCAAAAATAACTTTAATGTTTTTGTTTTATTAATGTTTTTTTTGTGTGTGTGTATGATTGTATCTCAAGTTGAGAAACACGAAAAGAAGGCTATCTTAGCCGTTTATTAGTCGGATAAAATGTTGTAATTTAAATTTTCATCCAACTAATCAAAAAAAAAAAAAAAAAAAAAAGAAGAATAGAGAGAGGATTATTATTATTTTTCTTTCTTTCTTTCTTATATCTATAATTCTGAGGATTTGGATGGTAATAAAGTAAAATACACAATCGAAGAAGGTAGTTTTGTATTTTTTTTTTTCAAATACCATTAAACCGAAGGATAGTGACTCCAAAAAAGAAAAAGAAAAAGAAAAGATAAGTGCATTTAAAATTTATTTTTTCTATCTTTTATCTCAAAAAAAAAAATATATATATATATATATCTATTTTTAAAGTATAGTTTTCTCCACCAAAAAAAAAAAAAAAAAACACCTTACGATGGTGCTTATTTATATCATGAGCTTTTGACCCACAAATCCATAATACTCATCACACTTCTAGGTATTTTGTGATTCGAAAATGTAGTAATCCAAATTATAATGGATGCAAATCTAGTTAATGTATTAATAATGTGATTCCAAGAAAGTGAAAGCAAAATAATTAATTATAGAAATTAAGATAGCAAGCCTCAGTTGACTGGGTGGATAAGTCACTACCATCAGAAAAATGACCCTGAAGTCAACACTACCGTCTGATTTGTGTCAAAATTAGTTTTCACTAGCCGTGATTACTGATTAGTAGAACAACTTTTTGGTCGTGTTTTTCATTATTGGTTTTCTAGTGGGTTTGGTTAAAATTGTTTAAAGGCTACATTGATAGTGGGGCAGAACCAAACCCATTGCGATCAAAGTCTTGAAGTGTTTAGGTATTTACTCACTCTCCCGTCTCCTCCACTTACATTCCCTTTCTTTTCGTTTTATTGTATATTTATTAATTTTAACTTCGGTATATTATTGTGTTTTTAGAAAAATCTTCGAGGAATGTAAAGAGATAGGGTGCTAGTCAACCAAGTTATACGAACTAAGATATCCATGCAGCACTAAATTTATTTGTGTGCGTAAGGGATTTTTTAAAGTTTTAATTATTATTTTTTTCAATTGTACTATTTCAACCATTATCTTGCGTACAACTATTACGAGGATACCACTATGTGGCGTCCAATTCTACAGTTTGCCAACATTAGACATAACAAACTGTTTTAATTTTATTTTTTTTAATTACAAGTGACAAATTGGTAAATAGCTTTTATTTTGAACCAAAGAAATTGTAAAACTGTTTTTTTATTTTTATTTTATTTTTATTTATTTTATTAAACTTGATTAGGAACTATACACAAATAACCCGATCTCCCTTGGGGACTCAAATTGTTTTTATTTATTATAAGAAGATAGAAAAAAAAAAATTTTAATTAAACCAATGAATTAATGAGTTTTTCTTTTCATTTCAAATTGCTGTTTCAGTTAGTTATGACGTAAAAAATCATTTGCGTACCTTGTAGTGCGTTAATGCTATTTGTCAAATACCTCCAAAAATATAAAATCCGTGGGATCTTTAATTGATAAAATTTTCTATGATTTAGTATTTAATAAATTGATAATGGGCTTCCAAAAGCAGTCCTGTCTAAAAAAAAAAAAAAAAAGTGAAAGCGAACAAACAAAGAAATTACTTTGTTAACGTGCATAGGCCGTTGAGCAGACCCTACCAGAAATTCATAGGAACTGTAAAATGATGAATTTTCAATAGAAAATAGAATGAACTGAAATTGCTTTTTTTTTTTCTTTTTTTTTTTTGAAAAGGAAACTTGTATTTCAATAACACAAGAAAAGGAGTACAACAGAGGACAGAAGCTAACAGATCATCCTAGTTCAGAATGAAATAAATGAGCTAAGAAGGGCGGAATAACGCCCTTCCATAGATTAGAAGCTTGGTTACATTTAGCAAATTGGGCTAGCTCATGAGCAGCCCTGTTGTAATCCCTTTTCACGTGACTGAATGAACAGCAGGAGAAAACCGACTTCGCAGATTGAATGCTATGCACCAGATGGCCCATAACGCCACCATAACAGGCTTGAGAAACAGCAGAAATGACAGAGGAAGCATCTGATTCAAAAATCACCTTTGAAATATTCATCTCCTAAGCCAAGAGTACCCCGTGCTCCAAGGCAAAAAACTCAGTCAACTCGGCTGGATAGTGCACAGGAAGAGCTTTACAAAGAGCAGCAACAACCCTTCCCATTTCATCTCTAATGATGACACCAATACCAGAAATTCCGCTGCCATCAATGGAGGAAGCACCATCAACATTTACCTTGAGATAGTCAGGAGGAGGAGCAACCCAGCTGCTTTGAGGGGACGGCAGAGGCTGAGTGTCCAACGAGAAAGCCACCCTGTAATCCTCAACCATGCACTTGGCTAAATCCAAAATTTGCATAGACCGCAGCCCATTCTCATCATGGAGAAGCTTGTTCCTGTTATACCAAACTGACCAAGAAATGGCAAAGAACAATTCAAGGTTCAAGGCAGACGAGGAGGAGCATAATTGGAGCATTAAATCATTGAAGTTCTTCGTCTTAAGAAGCAGATCAATAGGGTAGTCTTGCCAGAGGGACCAAACCAAGAGAGCAAAATCACAAGAGATCAAAGCATGTACAAGGCTTTCAGGCTCCTCATCACATATTGGGCATGTACAGGAGGTTTGAATACCTTTTGCAGCCACGTTTGTGAGCACAGGAAGGCCATTTACACAAGCACGCCAAGAGAAAATTTTGATTTTTCCTGGGAGCTTTAGAGACCAGATTTTCCTCCAAATCCGAGCATTTGGATCACCAGACGAGCATTCCCCTTCAACTCTTGTGTCAAGGATTTTGACTGCAACAAAGTAGGCACTTTTAACTGTGAAATCACCTCTTTTATTCCCCATCCAAATGAGCTTGTCCTCAGGCAGATTGTAACAAAGGGGAATTTTTAAAATCGTATCAGCCTCAAAAGGGAGGAAGAGAGCACGGACAACCCCCGGTTTCCACCATCTAGTCACCGGATCAATGAAGGAAGAGACCATTGAATAGTCTTCAAAAGGGCGGGGAGGGGAGATGACTTTGTAAGTTGTGGGGTTTGGGAGCCATTTGTCATTCCAAATGTGGATAACGCTAGAGACATGAAAGGAACCATTAATGCAATTGACTTCTAAATCATGAGTCATAAAGAATCCATCGTCCATGTCAGTATTGTTAGACTGTATTCTCCACTAAAAAGTAAAAATTCCCTGACGATCTTCTAATATTTGATATAAGTAAACACAGCGAATTTTAAAAAACAAAAATAAAGAGGAATTGGACTTGGTGCTGAGCTACTTTTTCCTTCTTATTTTACTTTTTTCCTGACTAATGACCATCATGTAAGCCGTGTTGTTTTTGTGAACAGTGTATTTTTATTCTTAGTGTTTGGATTGCAAGAAAATAAAAGAAAAATAAATAAGGAATTTTGAGTTTTTTTTTTTTAATTCATTTTACTTTTTTTCGTAATTTCATCAGTTCAAAATATTGATAGCATTGATTCTAAAAATAATAAATAAATAAAAATTTGATAGCCTGCATGCTTCCAAGAATGCCCCACTACCTTGGACAAAGACCCCTGGGTCAATTCAACCGTCTAATTTGTGTAAAAAATAATGGTCCTCTTTCCTGAAAACAATAGTACAATATGTGTGTCTTACATGAAAATCCCTAAATTCCCTAAAACATAACAAAATGTAAACTTGTGTTAAGTTGAAATGTGAGTTTCACTGGCTGGATTGTGAATACAAATGTATTAAGTTAGAAACGGTGTATTCGGTATTCATTTTAGGGAAATGTTAACAAGTGCCATTGGGGCATTGGTTAAAAATCCATTTTAAGAAAGTTTTGATATCACTTTATGGGAAATGAAAAAAGTTGTCAAAACATTAATTGTTTTTTTTTCTTTTCCCATAAAAACTTTCTTTAACATAACCCTTCATTTCTAGAATAATGCCATATAAAGTTCTAAACTAACATGGCATCTTTAACGCATTCCCTTCCTAAAAAAAGAGCACTCCTACACCAGAAAAAAAAAAAAAAAAAAACAAAAAAAAAAAAAACAAAAAAAAAAAAAAAAAAAAAAAAAAACAAAAAACGACTCCAACACTAGAAGTGAAAGAAAATCATCATTGATCCTTTCAAAAAGGGATATTAAACTAGCATAATATTATAATAACAGATCAGGTAGAAATGCCTAATCCCATGCTTAATCCAGGAATTACTGAAGACATTTAATTCCTTCTATTTGTTTCATGTCTCTGCAATTCACAAAAAAAAAAAAAAAAAAAAAAAAAAAAATCGTTAGCTCACCATTTTAAATCTTGATAACATAAGAAAAGGGATAGGAATTATTACAAGAAAGCTGTGAGTTTTAATAAGATGACAATTTCTGTTTATATTTTGATCATGAATGAGAAATGAAAATCCAATTTTACAATTAGCTATGATAATCTACTCAAAATTAATAAAAAGGTCAACATAAAATCTCCATGCTTTTTTAATAGAAGTATTTGGGGACTAATTGAAATCAAAGTAAATGAATAGGACACACTACTTAACATAGTCTTAAAATCAAAACTAAATACCCCTTACTTGAACTCTGCGGATCCCCAAACTAATGAAAGAACTTTTTATCAATTGCAGCTCCTTAATGACTTCCTCCATACTCATTCTTTCTTTTGGGGATTCCAATGAACATAAAATTCCAATGTTAAGAATTAAGAGTAAGCACTTTTGCATGTCATCATCAATATGCCTAGAGTCCTCAATAATATTAGCTTCTTCTACTTCAAATTCATTATCTTTGTCATCTTCTTTTGTTACCATCATTACAGCAGTTGCTACTCCCAATTCTTCAATTTCTCTTGGCAAAAGCATTGGATGGACAACCTGATCAAGTCTTTTTGGTAATGCCATCTTAACAAAATTATGGAGATTCAGGCCATCTTTAAACATATCATCAATGGGCATCCTTCCTGTAAACATTTCTAGCACAAGGACTCCATAGCTATATACATCCCCCTCAGTTGATGCCTCACCACCCATGCCATACTCTACAATTCATGGAATTGAAGGAAATTAGGAAACTTTCTATCTATAATGAAAAATATGGATAAAGGTCTACAAAATGCAAAGTCAAGAAAATAAAATGAATCTATATAGAAAAATAATATGACATGTGCAATTACTTCCACAACGGAAGGAAGATGTGCATAAAACTTTAAAATCAACTATTTGCATGTATGTACTCATGTGAATTTTTTTTTAGAAATAGAAATAGTAAGTAAGATAGTATGTTAATATGTTTTAATTGATTGTATGAATAATAAAAAGCTTATATGCTCAAAAATACAAGTAGTTAATTCTTATCTTTTGATAAAGTGACAAAGAGAAAAGCAACATATTATAGGATTGTTAAGGATTTAAAACTAAATAAGAGAGGTTATATCTAAAGCAACATAGCCGATAGATCCTTTTAACCCAATTGTACTAGTACATTTCTGGGAAGAATCATCGGTGATTGTGAGGAGTCTTGCTAAACCAAAGTCGCTTACATGAGCAATCATCTCACTATCGAGAAGAATATTATATTGCTTTGCTTTAAATCACAATGTATGATTTTTTGCTGACAATGATTGTGCATATAATTTAATGCAGAAGCCACATCAATTGCAATAATTATTCTTTGAAGAAAGCTCAAATTTTTTGATTGATTTTCGCAATTTGTCATTGGATGTAGCCACATATCTAAGCTCCTATTTTTCATAAATTCAAATACAAGAGCTTTAAATTCATCGCCATTATAATTGACACTAGAGCAACATGTTAAGATCTTCACAAGATTTCGGTGCCGAACATTTCTTAAGACGTTGCATTCCGCCCCAAAACTCTTGATAGCTCCTTTAGTTTGAAGGTTTAGGACTTTTACTGCAACTAACATTTCTTCTTAATTAAGAACTCCTTTGTAAACTGATCCAAAACTACCTGATCCAATCAAATTGTTGAGAGAAAATCCATTAGTTGCTCGATGAAGCATTTTGTAGGAAATTGTTGGAAGGAGATCCATCTTTGAGACTATAGAAGATGGTTTCGTTTTATATTTTTTTCCTCCAATAAAGAACAAGAAATGATGAAACTAGAAGGAGACATGCAACCACACAAAAAATTGTGATTATTGTTCTAGAAGTAAGAGACTTTCTTGATTTTGTAACTTTGTGGCATTTTGGTAGTTGTAATTGTGGAATACCCCCACAAAGCTTATTGTGTCCAATAATTGATATTGCATCTACATTTTTTAAAACTCCAATAGTTGGTAGTAGGCCCTCAATATCATTGAACGAAATGTTCAAGTATTTTAAAAATAAAAGTTTCTCTAGACCCTTTGGAATAAATCCTGATAAGTTGTTTCGCAAAACATCCAAAAGTTCAAGGCCTTTCAAATAAGCCATAGATGAAGGTATGATTCCTTTAAAGGAATTCCCTTGCAAGTAGAGGTTTTCTAAATTCAATAAATTTCCAATTGTTGTGGGAATTTCACCAGACAAGCTGTTTTCAAAGACATCTAGAGAATAAATATTTTTCAAATTGCCAACTTCAACAGGTACTTTGCCACTAAATAAGTTGTAGGATAAATTAAGTAATAGCGACAAAGAGAAAAGAGAAAAAACTTGCTGAGGTATAACTCCACTGGGCTAATTTTGTGAAACATCCAATTGTTGCAAACTTTGGCAATTACCAATACTTGGAGGTATGCTTCCTTCTAAATTGTTTTGAGAAAAGTCCAATTCAACCAATTGAGTGAGGTTGCTAGTGGAGCTTGGGATTTTCCCTGACAAATTGTTCCCCCATAAAAACAATCCTTGCATCTTCTGAAACTTCCCAAAACAAGTAGGTATCACACTTGTGAAAAAATTCTCTTCCACGCCCAAGGCAATTAAGTTGATAAGATTCTGCAAAGCTTGATGAGGTATTGAGTGCTCAAAAGCCTAGTTTTGATAAGACTGGCTTAGGATATGTTGTTTCTTTCGGCCCCTCCTCTTCCACGGCTTCTGGATCAAGGACTGTCTTTATGCCCCAATCTGAGAAATGTGATAAAGGTATGAAATCCAAAACTGTTTTGTCTAATTCTAAATCATTTGTTAGACCTCATGTTTGTCACCATTGTAGTGTTTCTAGACACATTCGTCCTAATTGCGTTAAGTTGTATTCTCAAAAGCAAGTGTCCAAACGGTCACAGATTTCCTCTCAATGACCTATACCTTTGTTTGGAGAGTTATTAAAAGTTCTAAGCTTTTTAACTCAATTTCAGGAGAATTCTAATTCTTCTATGTCTTTTAGTAGACATACTAGAACACGTGTCTTTTCATCTTCACGGCCAAAGACTCGTGCTGTGTGGGTGAGAAAGGAGCCTAAGACTTAATTGTCTTTTCTGTTTGTCCTCTGCTTTAATTCTTTCTATCTAAAGTATGACTCTCTTGCTTGATTTCTTATCTGCTTTTGAAATCATACTTTCATGCATTTGCATCTAGTTTTCTGTCATGCTTTCATGTTGTTTGTCTGTTTTTGTTTGGTTATTTAGTTTTTATTTTGTTTTGTTTTCAAAATAAAAAATAAAAAATAAAAATCAGAAAAATACAAAAACAGTGTGTTTGTGTACTTTGGTACTTGTGTACTTTGGATGGTCATTGAAACAAAGTTTTCTAAACTTCGTATCTTTTGTAGCTTAGATGAGCATCTCTATGCACAACTAAGTAAGTGAGCTTTGTGGCTCGTGTTTGTGATGAATAAGATTAAGTAATCTCTTGTGCTTAACACTCGTATCACTCTTTTTGACGGGAAGGACTATAAAATCCTAAGAGAAAGGCATAAATAACCATCTCACCACTGTTGCCCGCCAATCATGAAATGACATCTGTATGCTTCGGCATAACAAAAGTGCAATGTCAAAAACTTAACATAATTGGGTATTTCTTTTCTCTCTCTTATATGCTCATGCATGATATGCTTAACAAAAGAAAATATGCAAAGAAAAATAAAAGCAAAAAGAATAAAAATGCTTTATATATGATTGCAAGCGTGTCTTCTAGGAGATGTGGGAGTTATAGGATGTACCTCGAAGGTGATAGTCTCCATCAAGTAGTTATGATTGTGTGTGAGTTAAATTGATTTTCTCATATCTCAAATCGTCATAACATGTAGACATTTATGCAATCTTGTGATGTTTTTCACACACAACACGCAAATTCTTTGCTACTTTTGATACATGTGCAGGTACAATGTGATTTGGCCATCACAAGGGATGCATGTGTTAATGTATGCTACTAAACTGTCTTGACTTGTTTTTGAAATATAAAATTGGTTAAACTTGTTTAGTGTGTGTGTGTGTGTTTTGGATCTAAATGCTTTACATTTTTCTTATTAAGAGATGTTTTTGAGAGCTTAACATGTTAATTGGATCATTGGTTTAGTAGCATGCTTAATTGCATTCATGTCTATGTTTTTTTCTTTTTTGAAAAACTGTTTTTGCACATCTCGACACCTTTCGAGAGATTACTATCTATCGAGCCCCTTTTTCTTCTTGTCTTGATAGAAGTTAATGCAATCTCAATCCATCGAGCTTTCTAGACTTTGTCTCGATAACTTTTAGACAGATTTTCGATCCATCGAGAAACTTTCTATTTGCTCGATAGATGCTCGATAGCTGTTCGATCCATCGAGGTTGGATTCTACTCGATAGCTGCCAATAGCTTCTCAATCTGTCGAGATCCTTTTGCATGCATTGTTTTTCACATGTTTTGCATCTTTCTTTAATCTTGTCATCCATAGCATCTTGTTTCATTACATTCATGCATTTCTATGGTTTCCTTGTGCCCCCTTGATCATCCTTGATCATCTTTATGTTTCTCGGGTGAACATTTCTAGCTTCTTGTACCCTTTGTCAATCATGACAAAAAAAGGGAGAAATTGTGGAGAACATGTGGTTTCTTTTTAAGATTCTACATGTTAGGGGGAGAAATACATGCCTTTGTAAGGGGGAGATGTGTTTCATCTTGTTAGGGGGAGCTTCTTTTAGCTTCTTCTTCTTGTACATCGGTTTTGTGACCATGTTTACATACATTGTGCTTATCTTTGATATATATATATATATATATATATATGATGTATGTTTTCTTCACATACCTCTACATGTGTTGTTTCTTTTCTCTCCTTATACACATGTTTCTTTATTGTATGCAATCTTTTATTTCTGTTTCACACTAAGATGCTGTGATGAGTTTTGTTTGAAATGTTTCAAAAATACAGGTTGTCAAAGTCTTCCATGCCATGAACTCTCTTCTTGCAAAGTTTTTCAAGAGTTTATGTTAGGATAGATTTTATTGTATTCAACAATTGATTATGAGTTAAGTGATTTATGGCTTCTCTCATACTTCATTTGTTTGTTGTGGTTTTGTCACGGATTGCCAAATGGGGAGATTGTTAAGGGCATATTTTATATAATTGGCTAATCCTTTGACAAAACGCACTTTACTTATAATTGGGTAGATCTAGGATGTGTTTAATACTTCAAGAAACATGTTGTTCAAGTCAAGTATTAAAGCCCTGAAGATTGGACCAAGAAACAAGTGAAGAAGGGCTGTTCATTAAAGCTGGACAGATTTCGACAACTCTCGACAGATAATATCTATTGAGGTTTAATGAGTCTCGACAGATACTATCTATCGAGGTCTCGACAGCTGCTTGATAGTTGTATCTATCGAGAATTACGAAATTCAGATTTCTAGATTTGATTTTCGTCCCATGCTTATGTATTTGTGTAGGGTTTCTTTTCTCACAACCCTAGACATATTTAAGGCTTATTTTAAAGGTCGTCACATAAGAGAATACAAGGAGAACACATGCAAAAGGTGATCGATGCCTTATTCTCTCTGAAAGAAACTACTGCGTCTTTGCGCCTTAGGGTTTTGTAACCAAGTGCTTCTTGATCTTCATTGTTGATGAAGTGAAGAACTTTGCAGCCAACAATCTTCTTCAAGTTGGTGTGTTAGTCAACCGTGCATCATTGGTTAGTTACGTACTGGGATCCGTGCAAAAAGGGTGGCGTTCATATATCAAAGAGTTTAGAGGTTCTGAAGCGGTATAAGGTTTCTGCTGTAAGTTCATCTACGGGGATTGTAGAGTCTAGGGACAAAAGTTTTGTACTAAATCTGAAACTTCTCTTTATTATAGTGGATTGCTTTTCGGGAAGCTTTCCCCCCCAGGTTTTTTACTGTGAAACTAGTTTGTTTCATTGATTTTCCTAGGTCATCATATCTTGTCTTATTTACTATTCCGCTGTGCATGATATTGACATGATATTGATGTTAGTTTGTTTTATCAAGGTTTATTTATAATAAATCTAATTAACAACTTGGGTTTAAAACTTGTTAATTCTATCAACCGGGGTCTAAATTTCCCAACAATGATGAAATAGACAAACATTTTCTTGCCTTGGTTGACGGTCAAGCAAGTGAAAGTTTGGTTTCTCTACTTAATTATTATGCTTTTAAAATGATGACAAACACAAGCATTTTCCATTATGATTAATTATTCTGCTTTCACATTCTTGCGAGCACATTCATAATTTTTTAATACTGAATCCTAGAAAAAATTTACCAATTGAAAAATAGCATTAATGCACTACTAGAGTGTAGAGAAGCCAGAGCAGAGTTTGGCTGCCCTACACTCTTGTAGTGCATTAATGCTATTTTTATCTATACTACTATTTAAGGGGCTGCACCTGTTTGGACCGGATTTTTTTGTGTTCCAAAATACCCCTACAGCCTATGTTTAGGTAAGGACAAAACTTAAGGATAACAAAGTAAAAATATATCTTTAACTCTCACCTAAAACATTTCCTAGAAAATAGGATCATTCTCCCACTAACTCACTTCTTTTTTTTTTTGAAAGGCCCACTAACTCACTTCTTCAAAGCAACTATACGTTTGTTATTATTTTTTTTCCTTTTAAAAAAAAAGTTATTTTCAAATCAATTTTTTTTAAAAAAAAACATCCTCAAGTTTATCAAAAAAAAAAAACCTAAATAGATATATATTACAATTTATTTAAACTATTTTCTTAACATCTTTTTAAAAATTAAAAACAAAAAACCTAATTAAAAAAAAAAAAAAAAAAAAAACCCCACGTTTCTATCAAAAAAGTTATCTACCCTGTTATTAAGGTTTATCCTTTAATTTTTTTTTTTTTTTTTAAACCCATGTCTAACTTCCCCTAAGTTGGTTATTTTATTTTTTTCACTCTTTTTTTCGTTATCTTTTTTTTTTCTTTTTTTTTTCATTCACGTTTCCCTTACTCATACTCCCTTCACGTTTTTTTTTTCTTTTTTCTTTTTTCAAATCAATTCTTCTTTATTTATTATTTTTTATAACAATTCTTCTTCTTCTTTTTTTATTATAAAAGTTCTTCTTTATTTTTCATACAATAAAACTATCACTATAACTTTTCATCCATATCCCTTAAATTTAGACACTACTATTTTCCTGTTGGTTTTCAAATTGCTAACCGTATCACCACAATTTGGTTGGATCATTTTTCAAAATGAAAACTTCCACGTAAAACACTATCTACAAAATAGGACCATACTTCCGGTACACTCACGTTGATTTTCAAACTCAAATTGCTTCTTCTTTAGTTCTCCAATTCTCTCAATTTTGTTAATCTTCTTTTCACCATTATCATCATTTTTTCTATTTGCTCTACTCAAATTTGTTCCTGCTCAACGGTATGTGTATGTCAATATACTTTGGTCTTTTCTATTTTTATTTTCTTTTTTTTTATTAAACTATTTTTATTTTCTAATTCATGAACAACTTCTTATTTTTTAGAAACAAATCAAATATTTGTGTAAAATAGCCCTTATATTTCAACCTCACCATTAATTCCTTTCACATATTTCTTCAAAGAACGTGCACTGGGGTGCCTATCTTTAAGATTTTGGTATTTAAACTTCAAGGAACATGCAATGGGGTGTTTATCTTCAAGATTTTGGTATAATTTCAAGGAACTTGCACTAGGGTGTTGATCTTCAAGATTTTCGTGTGTTCTGTCCTCCATCTCCAACGAACTATTTGGACTTTGGACTTGAAGTGTACTCTTTCTAAAAGTGAATTTTCTATTTGAACTCATATTTCTAAACATGAATATTTCAAAGAAAAAATATGAGTTCTATTTGAACTCAAATTACTTTTTGATATTTTTTTTCCTAACAAAATATTTAGTTGAACGCTAACTTAGAGTTTAGAAAAAAAAAAAAAAAAAAAAAAAAAAAAAAAAAAAAAAAAAAAAAAAACCTTATTCTTTTATGTAATTTAGAGTTTGAAAGAAAAAAAAAAAAAAAAATCTTTTAACTCCCACGAAAATACTGCGTACAAAATAGGACCACACTTTTCTTATTTAATCTTTTCTTTTATTTGGTCAGTTTGATAATTGTTTAATATTTTCTCTAATTAATGACTCTTTTTTAAAGAGTGGGAATGATATATATTTTTGTCTATGTTTTTTTTTTTTTTTTTGTGGTTATTGGGTTTGATTAATTATTTTAGTGTATGTGTTTTAAGTGGTGCTTTGTCTTCCTCCTATTATTTTTGTTTGTTGTTTTTCTTACATTTAAGCCGTACATTTTCCAATCACAAAAAAAACCTAGGGGTGTGATGAGTATTATGTGTGGTGAAACAATTTTTTCATTACACCCCTAGGTTTTTTTTGTGATTGGAAAATGTAGTAATCCAAAATTATAATAAATGCTCTAAATTATAATGAATGCAAATTATTAACCTTTACCAAAACAATCAAAACTGCACTTTTATTTTTGTAAGTAAAGTTTTTATTCTTTTTAGGATTTTGAATTTAAAAAAAAAAAAAAAAAAAAAAAAAAAAAAAAAAAAAAACTAGCCTCTGAGCACGCGCGTGAGGCTCTTCTATTTTTTGGGTAAGTGTTAATTTAGAGCATTTACTATAATTTGGGATTACTTTATTTTCCAATTACAAAAAAATCTAGGGGTGTGATGAAAAAATTATTTCACCTGCATTTTGTGATATCTTTAATTTTTTCATCACACCCCTAGATTTTTTTGTGATTGGAAAATAAAGTAATCCCAGATTATAGTAAATGTTCTAAATTAACCCTTACCCAAAAAATAGAAGAGCCTCGTGCTTAGAGGCTAGTATTGCTAAATTTTTTCTAGGATTTAGCACTAATAAATTATAAATGCGCTCCCAAGAAAGTGAAAGCAGAATAATTAATCATAATGGAAATTTAGAAAACAAACCTCAGTTGACTTGGGTGGAGCATCCACTACCCTCAACACCTCCGTCTGTTTTGTGTCATAATATTGACTCTCTTGATTTTATTACTGATTTGTGTTTTTTTATTCTAATTTGTATTTTATCACTAAGAATATCATATTTTGTTGAACTTTTGTGTGCATTACACAGACATGGCAAATTGGGCAGGTCGAGTCAGGTCAATCGGGTTGCGGGTCAAAACGGGTCATCTTAAGCGGGTTAAAAATGGGTTTGGGTCAATCGGGTTGTGGGTCGGGTCGGGTTGGGTTGGATTGACCTGTATTTTTCAAATGATTTTTAATTTATTTATTTATAAAGAAAACAACATGTATTTGTCATTTGGAAAGTCATACAACAAATTACTTGATGTAAAATGCATTACTTTGAATTCACCACTTATATCAAGAATGAACTCAGTTAAACTTATTAATACTTATTCAATAATTTTAAAATTATACAAATCCTAACATTGCTATCTAAATCAAAATAACACAAGAAAAGGAATACACAAGTTTTATTTCTACACAATGTCAACATCCCAAAATATAAAACAAAATTACAAATGACTTATTGGATAACTCATTTGACAAAAAATAAAAACATATATGAAATTTATAATCTTGAAAATTAATTTTATAATCTGTTATCAATTGTGGTTGGCACTCTATTTCAATTTGAAACATACATTAAAGTTTGATTGTTTACTTATTTATACATGGTCTCTTTTATGAATATCATATCATTGTTAAGCAACACACTCTAGGAAATATCATAATTTATTTTGAAAAGTCGTTTATTTTAGACATAAATTGTTAAAAAATGGGTCTAAGCATTTATAATTCATGCTAATTTGATACTTTGGCTTCACTATTTTCACACTTATGAATATTTCTCACACATGTCTACAATTTTAAATCTATGTTTTTAACTCTACTATAACCAGATTATCTTGGTATGTACTTTGTTAGTCAATATCTAAAAATCTTTACTCATTACAGAATGCTCAACCATTTATCTTTCAATTAATTTGCATACAATTATGTAAATGTCCCAATTGTTTCCTTAAAGCTCACAACAAACAATTAAGCCAATATTGTCTTAATTTTATTATTTTTTTTACCAAAAAAAAAAGTTTTAAAAAATGGTTCAGGTTCGAGTCGAGTCACAGGCCGGGTTAGGTCGGGTTGACCCACACAAAACACAGGTCGGGTCATGGGTCAACCCGTTTTTGCTTCGGGTCAGGTCAGAGTTTTGCCATGTCTAATTACACAAATTTAGTTACTAGTATAATAAAATATTAATTATAAATTATAAATTATAAATAAAATTAATAGTTAATGGATTTAGTTAATATTACATCGAACATTTTATGAACGCATAATATGCTTAGAAATAGTAAAATGATAATAAAATCTAATATACTATTTTCTTAAGTTTAGAGAAACTCTGTGAAAAAAGTTTGGGAGCATATCACGTCGATAGCGAGTAACAACTACTCTTAGGGGGCGTTTGGTTTGTTGTGATGTGTCCTTAATGTGATACACATTACGATAATGTGACATTAAGGTTTTTAGTTTATTTTATTTTTCCTAACATTACCACAATCTAAAATTATAAAATATATCACATCACCTTAATCTCATCGCATTCCTAAATAATGTAATGTTGTATTCTTATATTGAGATTACATTAATGTAACATTACAATAATGTAACATTACGGTGTAATGTAATATTAATTTTGATGACTTACACAATACACCTCTCTCTCTCTCTCTCTCTCTCTCTCTCTCTCTCTCTCTCTCTCTCTCTCTCTCTGGCAGCCACCATCCTTCCAGTCATGTCAGGGCTACCCCCCTCCGAAGCTCTTTTTCAATAGCAGGACCTCTTCTAACAATGTGCCGCTGACGTGGCCTTACTATTTGAGCGTGTGTCCTCCTTGGCACGATAAGGGGCTCCTCGACCATGGATACGACACGTGGCACAAGTACTTTATCTGAATTCTTGTGCCCCACAATAGCCCCTCAAAACTCTGGGTTTTTTTTTTTTTTTTTTTTCTCGAGGAGCAAAATGGGTTTTTGACTTTGGCATACTAATCATGCACATTTCTTTGACTTCCACACATGAAAGCGCCACTTTGCGTGTCCCACAACTGTTCTGGCGCTTCGGAGTCCGCAACGTCTCATTAAATGCTCCAGGCGGTGCTTTGTTCCCCACATTTTGTGGTGAGATGGAGATCCTACGACAGACATTTCTCCTCAAATTTTGGGCGGGATAACTCCCACCCAGTTCTGCCCCCTATATAAGGCGCCTGGGGGAGTCATTTTCCCCACTTTGCAAATCTTCAAGCTCTCCAGACTTCCTCAACTCTCAAACCTTCAAAGCTTTCCAAACTTCTAAGTCTTCCAGATCTTTTTTAACAAAAAGTTTTTAAACCTTTAAGAAGTTCAGGAAGTCACCCTCGTGCTTATTCTTGTAAGTTCCTTCTCTTTTAGGTTCTTTTCTCCTTGGCCAGCCTCCTCGGCCTTCTGTTCTTTATTTCCTTTCCTTAAAAGTTTATTTCACTTCACCTTAGCCTGCTTAGATGGGTAGGTTCGCTCACCTCGTAGACTCTCCCGCCGGTATGGAGGGATTTAGGGCTAAGTACCACATTCCATAGGGAGTAGCACTGCGGTACTGTGCTCCAGATCAGGTGCTTACCCATAGGAATGAGGGGGAGGTGGTCATTCCCATGATCGCCTTCATAGAAGGGGGGATGACATTTCCTATGGGTAGGGTAACCAGAGATTATTTAATCGCCCATAGGCTATGCCCCCACTAGTGTGCGCCCAACCACTTCAGGATTCTGGGTAGCGTAGATACTCTTAACGAGCATATGGGGCTAAACCTCACCTGGTACGATGTTGTTTGGATGTACGAATGCCACCTGCTTGGAGATGCAGGGTATTATCTTAAGTCTAGATCCTCGATTGTCAGGCTCGTCTTGTGCCTCCCCAAATCCAATAAGGGTATAAAGGATGACTTCCTGATAACCTCGGGTGAATGGCACGACGGTCTTCACTGCTTAGTTCGGGAGGGAAAGCCAGGTGGGGTACCTTAGGTTTAGGTCTCATTTTTTTTTTTTCATTTTTTTTTAAAACACGGGCATTAGCTTTGTGATTTCACCGTTTTCTTCTTTCTTTTAGTATTCTGTTTACTTCTGATGGATGGCTTTGTTATCCTGACCGTGGTTTTGCTTCTCGGATGTTTTTGCAGATAAAAGACATGTAGCTCCCAGCCTCAACCTTGTCAACGTCGCAGGCCTTAATAAGATGCTGAGGTCTGAAGTGTTTGTGAGTGAAGACAGGCAATTGCGAGCTATCCACCTCATCCTTGACTTTGAGCCCTTGTCGGATAAATTCCAGGACGTGGGCCACGCGATAAAAGCAGGCGATTCTCGGCTAGCCCGGATAGATGTCTCAGTGCCCGATTTTCTAGCTTGAGAAGATCTCCCACCAATTGAGCTACCCTTCCATCGTTCCCCCCGTGAGGTAGCAGTTCCAAAGGAAGAGACAGCCTCCTTGCACCTGTCACTTGAGGCCAAGATAGACCAATTCCACCTCGAAGAAAAGGGAGAAAAGCCAGGAGAACTGGTGGTTTGAGTCTTGGACTCAGAAGACGAGCTCGACAGGTTTTCCAGTGTTCACACCCCTGGTCTCGTCATCGCACGCGTAGACGATAGCTCCAAGGACGCAGAGGAGATGACCTTGAACAGGAAAAAAGGCCTAAAAGAGCTCCTCGCGAAGAGGAATAAGGGCACCTTAGGGTCCCAACCTTTGCTCGCTCTCCCCCTTCCTTCTCCTTCTACTGTCGGCCTGCTCCCCATCCCCAACTTAAAGAAAAAATGGAAGGAGAAGGAGATAGTCGAGGAGGGGGAAGTGGTCCCCTAAAAGGAGTCAAAGCAGTAGAAAATGGCCAAAGACAAAGGGCGGGCCTCCTCGGTGGAAAGTAAGGAGGCCGAGCACTCGGCCGACGTGCCCCATCCAACTTGGAATCCCGGGTTGGAGTTGGATGGCGCGGTGGTACCCTGAAGCTCCTCCATCAGGGAGTTCCAGAGAGGCCACGCCCATTACATGGCCAAGGCTCTAGAGCATCCTCTTTTGCTGCCCAAGGACATGGACGCTTTGAAACGCATGAGGTAGCCGAACCTCTTCTTGTCCCTGAAGAGGGATCTAGCCCTGGTAAGTTCCTTGGCATGCTTCACTAAGAGTGTTTTCCTTTCTTCTCTTTTTATTTTTTATTTATTATTATTATTTTTTTAACGTACTCCTCCATTGTTTATGTGCAGGCTATCCAGGAGGTTTTTGTGGTCGATGAGTGGGTCAAGGATGCCCGAAATGAGGCTAGGGTTGAGGCCAACCTTCGCGCTGAGGCTAACAAGGCCTTGGGAGCCGCCAAACAAGAGAACCAAGAGCTCGCCACTAAGCTGACTGCGGAGGAGAGGGCACAGAAGAGCACTGAGGCCGGTCTGAAAAATGCCCAGGACCAGGCTGAGGATCAGCGCAAAAAGCTCTATCATACCAAGATAGAGTTGGCCATAGAGAAACAATGAGTCTTGGAGCTGAAGGCAGAGCTGCAGAAGGCTAAGGAAGCTGCTTAGATGGCCAAGGGAGCTGCAGAGGCCTTGGAGCAGACATCCTATGACCGTGGGGTGTAAGAAATTGAGATCCAACTGGCAGAGGAGCTGGCGGAGGTTTTCCGGGACTATTGCAAGGAAGTATGGACAGAGGCGCTCAACCGGGCAGGAGTCCCTGCTGCCTTCGAGTGGAGGAACGCTGAGAACATCTTCTACCCCGAGGACTTCTGCGAAGTTCTAGCTATGCTCCACCACCCAGGCCTCTCTTCCTCCTTCTGAAGTTTCCAAAGGGTCTGGTAAGGCTGGAGACCAAGGTCAGGAGGTTGAGGCGGCCAAGGGCAAGGAGGGCTGGCCAGGATGGTCCTCGACTCGAGGACAAGGGCAAGGGTAAGGAGGTCAAGCCCCTGCCAGAGGCCAAGGGTACATAGGCTGCTCTCACGGTCAAGGATGCCGTTTCTAAGGCCAAGGATACTGAGTCCAAGTCCAAGGCAGCTGATCTCAAGGATGACCCTCCCCAAGCCAAGGCGTAGTTTTAGGATCCTTTTTTTTTTTTTTTACTCCACTTTTTTTTGTACCTTTCCTTTTGTTGTGGCGGTTTGCCACTGTGTATAATGTACCCCTCTTTTGTTCAATGAAAACATATCAATTTTTGCTTTATGGATCTTTATTTTCCTTGCAATATTTATCTATGGTTGGTGTAGTTATCGTTTTGCCCTCTGATGAGACTTGAGATTAAGGATGCCTTTAAGGGTGAATACCCAGACTTTAACAAAAGCTAACAGTAATGAATTGTTGCTAATTCAAATGAATTAAATGCACACAAACAGTGAGAAAAATGGCTATGTGCTGGTACTGACAATTGTGCAATCAATAGGGGGGGGTTTAAGTTTTTTAGAGAAAAACATAACACTTAGAGAAATAATGGGGAGTGCTAATTTATCCAAGGCATGTGGTCTGGGGAGCCAAGCATAACCAAGGTTCTGTTTAACATTTAGAAATAATGTGAAGTATTAATTTACCCAAGGCATGTGGTTCGAGGAGCCAGACATAACCAATGTTCTGTTTAATACTTAGAGAAATAATGGAGAGTGTTAATTTACCCAAGACATGTGGTCTGAGGAGCCAGGCATAACCAAGGTTCTGTTTAACAATTAGAAATAATGTGAAGTATTAATTTACCTAAGACATGTGGTCCGAGGAGCCAGACATAATCAAGGTTTTGTTTAATACTTAGAGAAATAATGGAGACTGTTAATTTACCCAAGGCATGTGGTTTGAGGAGCCAGGCATAACCAAGGTTCTGTTTAACACTTAGAAATAATGTGAAATATTAATTTACTCAAGGCATGTGGTCTGAGGAGCCAGGCATAACCAAGATTCTGTTTAATACTTAGAATAATAATAGAGAGTGTTAATTTACCCAAGACATGTGGTTTGAGGAGCCAGGCATAACCAAAGTTATGTTTAACACTTAGAAGTAATGTGAAGTATTAATTTACCCAAGGCATGTGGTCTGAGGAGCCAAGCATAACCAAAGTTCTATTTAATACTTAGAGAAATAATGGAGAGTGTTAATTTACCCAGGGCATGTGGTCTGAGAAGCCAGGCATAACCAAGGTTTTGTTTAACACTTAGAAATAATGTGAAGTATTAATTTACCCAAGGCATGTGGTCCGAGGAGTCAGGCATAACCAAGGTTTTGTTTAATATTTAGAGAAATAATGAAGAGTGTTAATTTACTCAAGGCATGTGGTCAGAGGAGCCAGACATAACCAAGGTTCTGTTTTACACTTAGAAATAATGTGAAGTATTAATTTACCCAAGGCATGTGGTCTGAGGAGCCAGGCATAACCAAGGTTCTGTTTAATACTTAGAGAAATAATGGGGAGTGCTAATTTACCCAAGGCATGTGGTCTGAGGAGCCAGACATAACCAAGGTTCTGTTTAACACTTAGAAATAATGTGAAGTATTAATTTACCCAAGGCATGTGATCCGAGGAGCTAGGCATAACCAAGGTTCTGTTTAATATTCAAACAAGCAATAGACGCAACACATAATGTTAGAAATGAAAACATGGCAGAGTTGCCTTTTATTAATAATAGTACCTTTGTAGGTTATTTACATCCCAAGGCTGCGGCACAACTTTTTCGTCTAGATCTTCTAGGAAGTATGCTCATACGCCTGCTACCGAGGTGATACGGTACGGCCCTTCCCAATTGGGTCCTAACTTTCCCCATGTTGGGTTTTTTGAAGTGCCCATCACCTTCCTCAATACTAAGTCTCCTGGGTTCAACGGTCTTAACTTCACATCGGAGTCATACATTTGTTTGAGTTTTTGCTGGTAATATGCTAATTGAACCATGGCGTTTTCTCTCCGCTTCTCAACTAGGTCCAGGCTCTTTTCTAGTAGGTTGTCATTGCTGTCTAGAGTGAATAAGCTAGTTCTCAACGTTGGGAATACAGTCTCTAGAAAAATCATAGCCTCTGCCCCATAGGTCATTGAAAAGGGGGTCTCCCCCGTCGACCTACGAGGGGTAGTCCGATATGTCCAGAGGACATGTGGAAGCTCGTCCACCCATCTGCCCTTTGCATCATCCAACTGTTTCTTGAGTCCATTCACTATAATCTTATTGACAGCCTCGGCTTGCCCATTCTCCTGGGGGTAGGCTGGAGTGGAATACCTATTCGTGATATCCATATCACAGCAGTACCTTCTGAAAGCCTTACTATCAAACTGAAGTATGTTGTCTGAGATGAGGGTATGGGGGATCCCAAACCGAGTGACAATGTTCTTCCACACAAACTTTTTGGCATCCACGTCCCTGATGTTTGCCAGTGGCTCAGCTTCAACCCATTTGGTAAAGTAATCAGTGCCAACCAAAAGCCATCTCCTGTTTCCTGCTGCTTTAGGGAAGGGTCTCACAATGTCCAAGCCCTACTGAACAAAAGGCAAGGGCTAGACAGAGGGTTAAGAATGCCCCCGGGCTGATGGATGTTAGGAGCAAATCTCTGACATTGGTCACACTTCTTCATGTACTCTTGTGCCTCTCTTTGCATATTAGGCCACCAATATCCCCAAGTAAGGGCCCGGTGAGATAAGGATCTGCCTCCTATATGGCTCCCACAAATTCCTTCGTGCAACTCTTCCAGGAGTAGCTCCACAGCTTTGGGGTGAATGCACAGCAAATATGGATTTAAAAAAGAGCGCTTATACAGCTTTTGGTCTTCGGACAGCCAAAATCGAGGAGCCTTTCTCTGCACCTTGTCAGCCTCCCCCTTATCCTCGGCAAGATGTTATCCTTAAGGAATAGGACAATACGATCCATCCAACTAGGCCCCACCCTTAGTTGATGAATCTGGACCTTCTCCTTCTTTACCTCGGTAAGGCTGCATAGATCCTCGACCAAGATGACCCGAGGTAGGCTCTGCGCTGAGGATGTCGCAAGAGTGGCAAGGGAATCAGCATGTGTTTTCCTGCTTCTAAGGATTTGGTGCAAGGAAAAAGAGTCAAATCCTTACTGTAAATGCCTAGCCTGGTTTAGATACTCCTGCATTCTCACATCCCTGGCTTCCAGTTCTCCCTTTACTTGGCCTACGACCAACCTCGAATCTGAGAACATCTTCACTGTCCTTCCTCCCATTTTTTGAACCATGGCCCTCCCCACCAACAAAGTCTTGTACTCAGCTTCATTATTTGTGGCCGAGAAGCCCAGTTTTAAGGATTTCTCAATGATGATCCTTTTAGGAGATACCACAACTAGCCCCACTCCTGATCCCTTCTGGTTTTCCGCGCCATCAACATACACCTTCCAAGGTAGAGATTCCTGTAAAGAGATCATCCCAACTGATTTTCCATCCATGCTCGGCCCCTCGCCATTTTCTTCGAATGATGGCTCAGCAAACTCAGCCGTTAAATCGGTGAGGACCTGGCCCTTTATAGAGGTGCGAGGCATGTATTTAATATCGAAGACTCCTAAGATCGTTACCCATTTTGCAACCCTTCCCGTGTAGTCAGCTTTCCTAAGTAGTGATTGGAAAAGGAGTTGGGTTAGAACCACAACAGTATGAGCCTGGAAGTAATGCAGGAGCTTCCGCGTAGCATGCACTACTGCCAAGATAGCCCTCTCCAGTGGTAAGTAACGAACCTTTGCCTCATGTAATGACTTGCTCACGTAATAGACCGGTCTCTGCACCCCATTCTCATCTCGCACCAGTACCAGACTCACCGCATGTGAGGCTACAACAATGCAAGCGAACAAAACCTCATCCGCCTCAAGCTTGGACATAATAGGTGGCCGAGAAAGATATTCCTTTAGTTGTTGGAAGGCCGAGGAACACTCCTCTGTCCATTTGAATCCCTTCCACTTATGCAACAGCTGGAAGAAAGGCCTGCACTTGTCCGCTAATCGAGAAATGAATCAATTCAAAGCGGCAGTCATTCCTGTTAACTTTTGGACCTCTTTAGGATTCTGAGGGGGCTGTAGATTGTGGATTGCTCTAATTTGATCTGGGTCGACCTCAATTCCGCTGTAGGTAACCATATAACCCAGAAACTTGCCAAAGCCCACTCTAAAAGAGCACTTAGCGGCATTGAGGCGCAGTTTGGGTCTCCTCAGTATCTTGAAAATATTCTTGAGATTATTTATGTGATCGGACTCCACCTCACTCTTTACCACCATATCGTCTATGTAGACCTCAATGTTCTTTTCCAATTGTGGTTTGAACATTCTGGTCACTATTCTCTGATAAGTAGACCTCGCATTCTTCAGCCCAAAAGGCATCACTTTGTAATGATAATTCCCTGTGGGTGTAACGAAAGAAGTCTTCTCCTGATCACCTCGAGCCAAGGGTATCTGGTGGTATCCCTGGAAAGCATCTAAGAAGCTCATCTAAGGATGGCCCGCGGTTGCATCCACCAGCTAATCTATCAGAGGCAGGGGGAAAGGATCCTTTGGGTAAGCCTTATTTAAGTCCGTGAAGTCTACACACACCCGTCATTTCCCACTTTTCTTCTTCACCACCACCGTGTTAGCTAATCACTCAAGGTAAAACACTTCCTTTATGGCCCCAGCCCGCTTAAGTTCGAGCACTTCTTCCTTGACAGCATCAAAATGTTCTTTGGATGAGCGTCGAGGTGGTTGCTTTTTGGAGAGGACAAATGGATTGACATTTAAAAGGTGACAAATGAAGTTCGGATCCACCTCGGGGCCTCGTAAGCACTCCATGAAAATATGTCAATATTTTTCTGAGAAAACCTATTAGCTCTTCCTTCTCCCGAGGAGGCAGCTAAACTTCGACCTGGAAGAATTTCTCCTCCTAATAACAATTTTCTCTAGTTGCTCACACTTAGCCCCTTCTGCCGCTGCCCCCGAAGATAACTTTGGCACCCTTGATTGCTATAGGTCCCTTGCCGCGAAGGCCGAGGACTCACCCCTAGTCTTATGTCTAATTGCGGCCACCATGAATTGTCTGGCCATGGATTGGCTTCCCACTAGTTCCTCAACCCGTCCTCCAAACGGATGTTTCACCTTCAGGTGCAGGGTGGAAGGCACAGGCCCCATGGTGTGAAGCCAAGGCCTTGCCACAATGGCAGTGTAGGGGGAATAGGCTTCTACCACGATAAAGTTCACTTCCATAACCTCTGTCCCTGTCTGAACGGGTAGTCGGATTTAGCCTTTTAGGAAGACAATCTTGCCGTCAAACCCTATTAGAGGGGAATCGTAGTGTGTCAGGTCCTCGGACCTCAGCTTCAGTCCCTTAAATAGGTCAGGGTACATGATCTCCGCGTTGCTGCCTTGATCCATTAGCACCCTCTTCACATCATACCCTCCTATCTTGAGGGTAACTACTAGGGCATCATAGTGTGGCTGCAAGGTCCCCACTTTGTCTTCGTCGGAAAAGCTCAATGCTGGTTGGACCTCCACTCTACTCCTTTTCAAATCAGGGGACGAGCCATCTGCAGGTGGCCGAGCCAATGACATCACCCTGGATGGCTGAGAACCAGTCCTTCCCAAGGTAACCAAGATGACGCTGATTGTACCCAAAGGCGGCCTTGTGGAAGCGTCTATCTGAGCCCTTGACCCTGCCTAACCGTCCTGTCCGTTGGGCTGATGCAGGAATTGCTTCAACTTTCCCGCCTTAACTAATTGCTCTAAGTGGCTCCACAAAGTCATGCAATCCTCGGTAGTGTGCCTTCGTTCCTGGTGGTACTAGCAATGAAGATTTTGGTTGCGCTTCGCGGGGTTTCCCCCCATCCTGTTTGGCCATTGAAAATATGGATTGTTCTTGATTTTTTCCAAGATTTGGTGTACTGGCTCTCGGAACACAGTACTAACTACCTGAGTAGTAGTTGATCTAGAGTGTCCGACCTAAGATCTCTTCTGTCTTAAGGGACCACCTTAGCCTTCCCCTTTCCCTGTTGCTGGTCCTCCTTGACCCGCTTATACTTATCAATGTGATCCATGAGCCTACGCACACTTTTGACCGGTTTCCTGGTCAAATAATTTCTCAGAATATGCTCCGCTGGCAGGCCGACCTTGAAGGTTTTTATAGCCACGTCATCAAAGTCCTCATCTATCTCGTTGAACATCTTCCAGTACCTGTTGGAGTACGTTTTCAAGGTCTCCCCCTCCCGCATTGCCATGGACATCAAAGAGTTCAAGGCCGAGGAACCTTACTGTAAGTCACAAAACAGGCCCCAAACGCCCGACTAAGCTCTTTAAAGGAGTTGATAGAGCCTTCCTTCAAGCCGTCAAACCACCTTATCGCCACAGGCCCCAAGTTGGATGGGAACACCTTGCACATTAGGGCCTCGCTCTTGGAGTGCACAACCATTCTCTGATTAAAGTGGCTTACATGCTCCACGAGATCCGTCCTTCCATTGTATATGGTGAAAGTTGGATGAGTAAAACGCCGGTGAGTTTTCCCCTTTTGATTCTACACGTAAACGGTGATTTGGAGATTTGGTTAAGTGCCCTGCTCATAGTGTCATTGCCCAGACCTTTGTATGGTGGACTCTTACTCCTCCGCTCGTAGTGACGGTCTTTGTCGTACGAAAAAGACTCACTAAGAGGAGTTCTAGACCTAGGCCTGTAGCTACTATCCTCTTTGTCCTCAGAGGAAGGGTCAGAATATGAGGGAGTCATTCTTCATTGCTCGCGACACAGCCTCCTGTGAAGACGGTCAATCTCCAGCTGCAAGCTTCTGGTATTCTCCTCGTGGGAGATATGACTCCCCCCTCGAGACTGGCTCCTGCTAGTATGCGTGGTGTGCACACTAACCTCACAGTCCCTCCTCCACTCAAGGTTGAGGAATCGATCCTAATGTTGGGAGCCGATAGACTCCTCCCGGTCCTGCCCTGATCCTGCTATGGTTGGACGTCGAACTCACTGAAGCTTAAGCTTTCCCATAGACGGCGCCAATTGTAGGGGCGGGCTTTAGCTCTTAGGTCCAAAAGATGAATGGACTAAGGCCTAAAGAGCCAAGTACAATAAATTTGTAGAGTGTGGGCTAAAAAGCTAGGTTTCAACAAAGTGGACGATGCCCTTAATGGGCTAAGGATGGTAAGAGAGCAAGGAAAAGTAATAAATAGACAAATGTGATGCACATAAATTCTTCCTCGGCAATGTCCGAGGAGAGTAGTTCTTGAATATATTTCTCTTAGCTTTTATTACAGTTACTTTTCTTAATACTACATTGTTTTCTCTACAGATTTTGTGTTCCCTGCCCTTTGGAGGGTCTCTCACATTATATAGCTCCCTTCAGGCAATCTTAGCCCTCCATTTGTTGACCAGTCCACCACTTGAGTGCTTGTCCCATCAGATACCTTTCCAAACCCCTTGTGAGTTGCGGCGGCCAAGGTAGCACTGTTCAGGGGTCTTCTCCACATAAATGCAGCCAGGAGGTTTGGTGGGATGCATTGAATGTGGAGGCAGCCACCATCCCTCCAGTCATGTCTGGGCTAACCCCCCCTCTGAAGCTCTTTCTCAATAGCAGGACCTCCTTTGACAATGTGCCACTGACGTGGCCTTACTGTCCAAGTGTGTGTCCTCCTCGGCACGATAAGGGGCTTCTCAGCCATGGATACGACACGTGGTACAGGTACCTTATCTGAATTCTTGTGCCCCACAATTATTATTATTATTATTATTTTTTCAGTTACAAGGCTCCTCACTTTTATAGAGGAAAAGGAGGAGATGAGAAATGTACAATTAATATAGATGTTCAAATTCTGTAGGTCGTGGACACTGAATGTTTCATTATTTCAATGTACTTTGTGTGTGCATGGTTCTACGTCGTGTGGCATTATCATTTTTGGCTGTGTCTCGAATGCATGTCGTATTAGACTGATTATTGGGAGAGGATCGAACAGATAGGCTGCTTTGGATTCTCTACTATGGGAGTATATATAGTACATTCTAAAAAAATGCATTATGATAGCATGTATCTTTTATTTAAAATTGTGTTAATTTGGTATTATACTGAAACTTTTTTTGAAAAGTAATTTTGTTGAATGAATTGTGTTTGGTATAAAAAAAATTTTGTTTGTAATTTTGTTGAATGAAATTGTGTTTGCTATTATCATTTTGTTTGAATTCTTGCGGAATGCATTTTCGGGGGCAATAAGAAGGAAATTATATGGGATGGGTTTATATAAATATTTTTTAACTAAACAATTAATTATATGATAATGTTTAAGTCCAAAACCAAATTAGACGTAATAAAAAACGATTCCAACAATATTATACAATTTCCATAAGTACTTGCAATTTTTTTTTATAAATAAAAAATGTGTAGGGGGCGACTTGAATTGACGTCTTTTACCTGGGCATGAGCAAGGGATCCAAATGAGTCATATTTATGCACCCAATACCATCGATAACGCTAGTAAGCATGAGCCAAGAATATAAAATTTTTTTTCTCAAGCACTTCCCATTGCAAGATTCGAATGATGCTACTACCATAAGTATTTGCATTAGTAATATCTACTTAAATATATTATTTACAAAATTACAATAAGTAACATAATTTATACATAATGCCAAATGAAATGACAAAAGCAAAACAACATAAAATCCACCCTTTCATACCCTTATGGCTTTACAAGAGATGATTAATTTACATTATATGTGAGTGTGACCAATGTAATGATTTACGTGTTCCACAATTACTGTTTGTCATGTGATTCAAATGAAACTATTCTTGTAACTTTGTACAACAAAGCAAATATCATATGCAACAGACATCACTAAAATCATCTATATTGGTTTTGTCTAGTCCTAGCTATGCATGTCCAACATTACAGATCAAGGGTGTTCCATCCTTGACTTAGGGCGAGGAAAACCTGTGCAGAGTGGGGGTGGAAACTTTGGACGAGGAAGGTAAGATGAAGGAGAAGGGGAGTGGCAATCATGAAAGTGATTGAATATAGTTAATATATTTGTTAAAATATGAATATTCTATGGAAAATATAAAATTTTCCTTAGCTATGTCAACATGCTGTCTAACATAGTGAAACATGAATTATTCATTTACAGTATTTATTTTTAATGCAAGTTATATGTGAACTTTGAAACCGAGTAAAAATGTAAATAGAATTATAAGATTGTAAAAAATGTTTGAGCAAAGAATCACGTGATGGCTCACGAATGGTAGGTATGCACATAAAATCCCATGCATCTAACATTAAATTTTTTGCAGAGAATATAGATATAAACATCTTTCTCTTGTAGTGGATGCGCAAATATGAGGAACTGAAGGTTTGGCTTGGTTTGGGTTGATGACAAGAAATTCCACAAAAGATGATAGTGGAATGGAGGGAAAACATTGAAGAAGTAAAAATGGAGTGTGAAGTGGGAACCAGGGACGGAGTCAGGGTACAAACCTAGGGGGAGCAAAGCTTAACATAAAGCTCATAAAATTTCATCACATTCATTAACATCGTAATCTTATATTTGTAGACGCAATTTGAGATTTGCAATAAACTAATACTAATTTTGGTGATTTTTCAAAATTTTAATTTAAAGATTTTTATAAATTATGACATCAACATTAAAGGTTAGCAACAATAAATCATCAATATTAGCTTATGAATAATGCTAGGGATACATCCAACTACACACTTGAATCCACAACATGCCTCACAAAAATTAGGTTAGTCCTAAACAAAAAGCCAAATAAACAAATCTTACAAATCACAACAAACTTTTTTTAGAGATAGTTTTCAACCTATGATGTTTAATAAATTTTACCAGCACTTGAGCTACAACAAAATAAAATTACAACAATATTAATATTTATTCATTGCACAACATGAACTTTACCATTTCTCTATTGAGTAGGACTGCTAAGAGCATCATTACCCAGTCTCTCAAATGGTATATGTTGATATATTTTAGAATCAAAGCACCAAAAAGGCCCGGTCTTGCAATTCTAAAAAAATTTGCAATTGTGATATATTTTACCTTTTGTTCTCTCTCTCTCTCTCTCTCTCTCTTACAGAGCTCATATCACCAGTCACTCCTCTCTCTCTCTCTCACAGAGCTCATCTCACCAGTCACCATATGCTCTCTCTTTCTCTCCCATGCCTCTGCTGATGACCCTTTCTTTCCCCATGCCGCTCAACCTAGCACTCTAGCCACAGTCCCTCTACCCATTTTCTCATCACCCCCCCTCTCACGGTGTCACATGGTCAATTTTTCACTCAAATTTTCTGCCTGTGATGGCTCTAAGTCCCTGACTTAGTCTCAGCCAACACCACACACATACTGCAATAACACTTAGAATAGATTATCTAGGGACGTTCAAACACACAGCACACACAATATTTACAAGGAACCCACCCCTAACCTTTATTACTAAACCTCAAGTACAAAGGAAACTCTTTTACAAAATCTAGAGAATTACACAAAACGTTCTCAAGGCCAAATACACTCTGTTGCTGACACCCCCAGCAGCCTTAGGGTTAAATATACAGAATCAACTGCTATGGCAGTTACTGCCTAATAACTGCCTGGGTCTTGGACAATCTGTTACTTGTGGTCTGATTTAGGACACCTTCAACTGATGCTGTCTTGGCTTGCTCTCCACGTTTCCAGCCCCTACACAGTAGGTCTGATCATTAGGAAATTTAGGAACTTCTTTGTAACTGCTTAGTAACTGCCACTGCACATGCTGCACATGCACAACCCATGTCTCAGCAGACCATGGGGCCTCTGCCCATCCTCTAGCAGCCCACACAACATGTTCCCACACGTTTTGGAGAGGTTTGGCCTATGCTCAAGGCCTTCCAACAGCACTATAGCCCACACAGCATACCCATATGCAGCACACAACGTAACTGCCATTAGCCCACTAGCACTTGTCCATGCATTCAGCCAGCCCCAACTAGCCCAATGCCTTGCACACAACATTTTATCATTACAGCAGCCCAGCCCTACCTTGCACTCTAGCCACCAAGCCCACACACAAGGAACCAACAACCAAGCCACCAATGCCATGCACCACTACGTAGGGTTAGCACCACTTGCTGCTGCCCATCATCCCACCCATCTCTACCATGGCCTTGGGGCATCATGTGAAGCAAGGTGCCTCCACATGCTGCCCCTCATCACTGCTCATCGATCCAACTTGAGTAGGGAGACTGGGCTGGTCCCCCTCAAAGAGCCCTTAGAAGCATCACTAGTCAGGCATGAGGAGCTATGAGTGTGTTGAGAAAACATAAAGCCAAGTGATTGACTCAATGCTGCCCAAGCACCCTCATTCCTCATGCCATCATCAACAACACATAATGCTCCTAACACACGGCATGGTTGTGGGTTTGCAAATTGGATTTTCTAGGTGAGATTGACGTGGTCAAGAGAAAAAAGCTACATGACTGAATTTTAAGTGAGGAATTTAAGGAACAGCGCATCTAAGTACTATACTTAAGTTTTGTCATTTTGTGTTATACCCGACTATCGTGTTGGTTTCGGTTCTGGTCTAAGCTCGCTAGGATTCGATATCCCGCACCATCCTTACGGCCTGATGGGTCAATACAATTATATGATTAAATTTATTAGAAAATCTAAGATACATTCCTAAAGAATTTTCCTTAACGTTTACCGTTGAATGAAAGATACTTTCGAAAGGCCTCTACCTCAAAGGAAAAATACTAGTACTAGAAATTACATATGGTAAAAATAAATACATCATTGAATGCAAGATGGGAGAGCCTAAAAGTAAAATAAAAAGTCAATCATAACAAAAATCTTTAGTGGCCAACGCTACATTCCTCTTTCAAGTGGACGCGTCCAATTAGATAGATGTTGCAATTAGAATCATGTTCCCATAACATTATAAAGGTCCTGGTAGTACTTGATCTTGAAAGTTTCAAGCTTTCTATCAGCAAGGCCTTAATTAGCTCCAACTTTAGTCAAACTTCAAAGTTGTTCTTTCATCAGATTTTATGCTGTTTCTGTGAGGTAAAAACAGGGGCGGAGCCAGAACTTTGAGTTAGGGGAGATGGTTTTACTGTTTGTTATGTGCAGTGATTTCAACCTCTAATTCTATTACTTAGTTGCTGAGATTTTTATTTTTATTTTTATTTTTTTTTTTGTAGTTAAGAACAAATTTATTTTTGTTTAGAATTTTTTTAAAGGGCAGGGTTATTTATTTTGGATAAAATTAGTTCATTAAGCTTAATTTTGTTTTTAGTTTTACTGGTAATTTTTGTTGCTGAGCTAATTTTTTTTTTTTTTTTTTTATTGGCTTGAATATTTTGTTTTAGATTTTACATCTATAAATTTTTTTATGGTCACTAAAATGGGGAAATCTCTCTCTCTCTCTCTCTCTCTCTCTCTCTCTCTCTCTCTATATATATATATATATATATTGATGAGTTAAGGTCTACTGCATATTTTCATTAGTTTCATATGGTTGAAATTGGGTGAAAAGAAACAATGGTAAATAGGTATTGTCATAAACTATTTGGTGATTACGAACTATATACAAAATCCTTTTAAGTACAATGTTGTATTGACAAACATTCATTTTCCTAAAATTTTGAACTAAGTCTCATGATAATCTGTGGCTTAGTGTGATTGTCAGTTGCTTGGATTTGTTGTTTAATTCATAGTTCTCAAGCTATCATAAGTAATATAGTTGATGTTTTAGGGATGGATTATGGTTTTTATTAAAAGAGAGAAAGAGTTTTGGAAAATTAATAATAAAATAATGGTTAAAAGATATTTTAATTTTTAAATAATGGAGTTTTTAAGTTACCTTAAATGAGAAAATTTAAAAATATATATATAGGAAAAATTGAAAACAAAAAAAATAATGACGTAACTGTTGATGTGGCTTAACTGAAGCGTAGCGACAATAAATACTACGCTTCAATTTTTAAATATATATAGATATAGATGATGACATACATAAACATTTTCCGGCCTTGGTTCACGATCAAGCAAGTTTGGCTGCTCTACACTCTAGTAGTGCATTAAAGCTACTTATCAAATGCTTCCAAAAACGCAAAAATACGTGGCCTCTTCAATTGGTAAATTTTTGGATTTAGTATTAATAAATTGATAACGTGCTCCTAAGTCCTAAGAAAGTGAAAGAAGAATAATTAATCATAATTGAAATTAAGAAAATAAGCCTCAGCTGACGTGGGTGGAGCATCCACTACCGTAAAAAAATAAAAAAATAAAAAAATAAAAAAATAAAAAAATAAAAAATAAAAAATAAAAAGAAAAAAGGACCCCGGAGTCAACATGACCGTTTGATTTATGATTATTAGTGCTGCCATTAGCAACATAACAGTGTTTTTTTTTTTTTTTGAAATTATTAGTGTTGGTGGGTTTCGTAAAAATTGTTTAAAGAGTTCATTGATTGTGTGTAGGGCCCATTAACTCACTCTTCCATACATAAAGGATAAAAGAAAACAGTATTCAATTACTCTCCTCTTCCTACCTTCCCTTTCTTTCGTTTTGTCACCGTGTGTGCGTTCATTTTTTTCTCCCTTGTGGAAATGGAACGTATAAAATGTTGAGTGTGGGAACTGATTGCGAGGTGCATTATGTTAAACTAAAAGAAGATGGAACCTGCTATAGACCCTGTTACTGATGGTGTCACGGTCACAGCCAAAAATGCACTGAACTCGTGACTTTATACATAATATGTGGATCTACACGTGTCATGTATGTGTTAGTAAGTTTTACAAGAGGTAGCTTTAGATTTAGGCTTTAAATTTATTATAAACTTCCATTCTATCATAGTGAATTTGTTTACCTTGAGGATAGATTAGGTTTAATTCTCCCAAGGTTTTTTTCTTTAAAACTGCTGGCTTCATTGGTTTTTTTTTGGGTAATCATATCGCTTGTCTTCTTTATTTTTCCGCACTTTGTGATACGATTGTTTGTATTTAACCTAGATCTAAATAATAAGCCTAAGTAACTACTTGGTTAATTTACTCGGTTAAACTAATCTGGTTTAAAGGGGTCTAAACGAACAAACAACTGATATCAGAGCGGGTTCACTCTGATTGAATTAACGTCCTGAGTGAGATCCTTGATCTCTACTATCATGGATAATTTTAAGCGTCTTTTTGCTCATATTTGTGAAAATTTGAATAAAGAAATTACTAAAATTTCTATTGATTTTATTGATGATTGTGAAACTCTTCGTAGGGAATTATCTAAATCTATGAAAATTGCTAAGAAATTTAAGGAAGAGTTAAAATTGGCTAATCTTGAAAAAGAGTAATTGATTGTGAGATTGGATAAATCCAATAAAAAGAATGAATTTTTGAGAAATCAATTTTCCTCTCAAGATGAAAAGATGAAAAGTTTGGAACAAGAGTTAGCTAAGTCTAAAGCTAAACTTGAAAATTTGTCCAATACCAAACTTGCTGTTGATAACAGATCTGTTTCTATTTCTATTTCTCTTGAGCCAAAAGACAAAATTTATATTCCTCCTTTCAAAAGGAATCACAAAGATAAGGCTTAAACAAGTTTGATAGAATTCACAAGTTTTAAAACCAAGTTGTTAATTAGATCTATTATAAATAAAACTTGTTCAAATAAACAAATATCAATATCAAGTCAAAATCATGCACAACGGAATAGTAAATAAGACAAGATATGATGACCCAGGAAAACCAATAAAACAAACTAGTTTCACAGTAAAAAACCTGGGGGGAAACCTTCCCAAAAAGCAATCCGCTGTAATAAAAAGAAATTTAAGATCTAGTACAAAACCTTTGTCCCTAGACTCTACAATCTAGTAGATAAACTTACAACAGAAACCTTCTACCACTGCAGAACCTTTGAACTCTTCAACATATGAACGCTCCACCCACAATCACAATTGGAACCTCCAACTAACTTGAAGAATCTCTTGAAGTAGCAAGTCTGTGGTGGTTGCTATAACTTCAGCTTCTTCACCAATGGATTCTTCATATCTACTTTGAAACTCTTTGATTTGGTGAAATAGAGAAAACTTTGTTACAAAACCATAGCTGCATAAATGGGGTGTTTCTCTCTCTCTCAAAAGCCTTCTAATAGATGGCTTATAGTGTTATTTAAATACCGGTTCAAACAGATCTCAATTCGGGCTTCAAACGAATAAGTTATGGGCTTTTTCGCGTTGGTGATTTTTGCTGATTCGCGACGCTTGATTGATCGAGCTTCTGTCGAACTTGTGTCAAGGAGGCAGTAAGTTTCTAGCTTCTATCGAGAGGTATCGAGCTGCTATCGAGGTACATGCTAAAGAAGTGCTGAAAATGTGTTTTTCTTGAACTTTTCTTGAGCAAACTTTATGTCTTCAACTTGATCTTCAATTACAACTTTAAGACATATCAAAACTCAATAAAAGACACATAATTTGACATGGTTTGACAATACCAAAACACATGACCCTAACAATCTCCCCCAACAATCAGTCTGAAGAAATCATAGCACAAACTAGGAATGACTGTTTTGATTGGCTCCATATCTGTCTTTCCTGAAGGCACTTAACAAACATGTTATGCGCACCATATGAAAGAAAATGACAGATAATAAACAAGTAAAGTGTGTTTTGCCATAGGATATGCCAATTACATACAAATGTGAACTTAACATCTTCTAATAAAGGCATTTAGGAATTACATAGATTATTAGTACAAACGCATAAACACCCATTACAATAGTAGAACCACGCATAGTACATGAAGACTACTGCTACACCATAGGTGAAAGAAAATCGTGACTCCTACACTAGAAGAGAATGATTATTACCCATTGATCATTTCAACAAGAGATATTAAACTAACATGAAATTGTACACGTTAGGTAGAAATGCCAAATCCCACGTTTAATCCAAGTATTATTAAAGAGATTTAATCTCTTTTAGCATTTTTCATGCTCCTGCAATTCACAAAGAAGTTCATTAGCTCACCATTTTATACCTAGATGACATTTTAAAAAAAAATCACTAACTATTTCATGGATCATTGGAAAAAGAAAATAGATAAGAATTATAATAGGAAGGACTGGGGTAAATAAGGTGACAATTTCTGTTTAAATCAGGAATGAGAAATGAAAATCAAATTGTACACTTAGTAGGATAGTCTTGATAAAAAGGTAAACATAAAATCTTTATTCTTTTTAAAATAAGTATTTTGAAATGAAATTAAATTAAAGTAAATGACTAGGATACACTAACAAGGATAATCTTATAATCAAAACCAAATACCTCCAATTCGGGTTCTACTTGGTCTACCATTGCGGATCCCCAATCTAACAAATGAATTTTTTATCAATTGTAGCTCCTTAATGACTTCATCTATACTCATTCTCTCTTTTGCGGATTCCAATGAACATAAGATTCCGATGTGCAGGATTGAGAGTAAGCACTTTTGCATGTCAGCATCAATATGCCTAGAGTCCTCAATGTTATTAGCTTCTTCTACTTCAATTTCATTGAAATTGCCATTTTCTTGTTCTATTGCCATCATTGTTGCAGTTGCTGCTCCCATTTCTACAGCTTCTCTTGGCAAAAGCATTGGGTCGACAACTTGAACAAGTCTTTTTGGTAATTCCATCTTTACAAAGTTGTGAAGATTGAGACCATCTTTAAACATATCATCAGTAGGCCTCCTTCTTGTAAACATTTCCAACACAAGGACTCCATAGCTATATACATCCCCCTCAGTTGATGCCTCACCACCCATGCCATATTCTATAACTCATGAAATGTAAGCAAATTAAGAAATTCTCTATCTGTAATGAAATATGGATTTAAGATCTACAAAATGTAAAATAAAAAAAAATAAAACAAATCTCACTACAAAAAAGATTGCTATTAGCAACGGTCAGAGTTTGTCGCAACAACACAAAAAGCCATCGCCGATTAATAGTGCTGACGGCAAAAAGCCATCGACGTCCGTCGGCAAAAGCCTTGTCGGTAATACTATATTACCGACAAGGCCGTCGCTAACACTCATTTTCGATCGTAAAAAGCTGTCGTAAACAATTCATTTTTTCTGTCGAAAACACTTCTTCATATGAGGAAGTTGGACGACCAAATACATTTTGTGATGAACTAAGGCCGTCGTTAATGTATTTTTTCGACGACTAAAAGTCGTCATAAATACTTGATTTGTCGTCGAAAATACAACTTCGTGCGAGGAAGTTGGACGACCAAATATATTTTGCGACGAACTAAGGCCATTGTTAATGTATTTTTTCGATGACTAAAAGTCGTCGTAAATACTTGATTTGCCGTCAAAAAATACAATTTTAAACGATAAAGTTAAACGACCAAATTCATTTGCGACGAACTATTGCCGTCGTTAATATATTTTTTTCAACGACCAAAAGCTATTGTAAATATTTAGCTTTTCGTCAAAAATACAAAATCTTAGTGACCATTTACTTTTTTTCAACGAACTTTGACCGTTATTAAAAATTAGTTACCCCGTCACTAATAAATTATTTGCAACAAAATAGCTTCGTCGAAAAAAAAAAGGTCATTTATATTACTTTAATTGCAACAAAAAAATTATGTCAAAAAAGAAACACATGAATTACATGAAAGTAAATAAAATAATATATAAATTACAAGCATACATCTCATAAAAAATTCTCCATTCAAATAACAAGTACAAATCCATAATTGTTCAAAACTAATAAGTGAATAATGCAATAAAAATGAAAATATTAAAGGTCTACAAAATAGCATGATGTTCAATAATACATGAAAGTTATATTATATCCTTCACTAAACTTGAAAGCATAAGTATTGGAAGATCAGTCATCATCCGAGCCAGTTTCCTCTACTTGAGAGTCACCTTCCTCCTTAAAGTCATCTTGTGTAATTATTCACACTACGATCTCCTCTCTAACATTGGTCTGCAATATTTTAGATTAAATTGAATAAATATACAAAAATTATAACTACACAAATTTTTATATTTACAGTAAATAATAAAGAATTAATTAAATATATCCATTTAAAAACATTAACACAATCACCATGATAAATGACAAAACATTAAAAATAAATTCTTACTATCGACACAAACATTGCATCTATCATAAATCCTTACTACTGTCAAGAACCTTGTAGTTCTCCTGTGAATGAGAACTTTCAAGAATACATCCGCCGCAAAATAACCCCATTAATAGTACATCCCCATCACTCTTAACAATATATCCATCACCACAACAAGTCACATAAAATTATATATGCACCAAGTATAGCAATTAATTGAAAATTATAATATGCAAATTTATCACTTATTTCAACAAACTCAATAAAATAGAAAAAAAAAATTAATGTTGGTTATATTGGAAAAATATTATATGTGTAATAGGTGCTTGCATATAATTAAGACTAATCAACAGATTGGTTGGGACCACTAATACACATAGATTGTGGTGTGCCTTTGTGTTAGAACACATTTTTCTCTCCCTTGTGTGTGTGTTTGTTTCTCAAAAAAAAAAAAAAAAAAAAACTGTCAAGAACTTTTCCTACAATAGGATTGTATATTATGAAAGAGATATATCTAAACCAAACCCAAAATTTAGATTAAATAAATCAACCAACAAATCCATTTACTAATCCACTACATTAACAAAATAAATCAAATTATAAGGATTTAAGAAAACTAACCTGGGCTATAGAGGTGGGAACTTTTTCTTCTTCTTTCTTTTCTTAGTGAGTGAATTAGAATGTTAGTATTTAGTGAGTAAAAGGGAGGCGTGGGATTGAAAAAAGAAAAAGAGGGGGCGCACTGTGACTTCTTTTGTCTTTTCTAGGAGGGAACTAGAGGTAGGGTTTTGACTTTTCTTTTTCTTTTTCTTTTCTTTTTAAGTTAAAATGATATTGTGTGTTTTTTTTTACAACAATATATAACGTGGGGCTGGGTTTTTACAGCAATGTGACTTCTTTTTTTTGTTTTTTTTATTAATATTATGTATTTTGTTTATGACAATCATGTCACTTTCTTTCTTTGGTCACTTTGAAATATCACTTTTTTGTAATTATTATTATTATTATTAATAAAAGATAGAAACACTATGAAATCTCACTTCTTGCAATTTTTTATTTAGCAAGTGTTCTTTTAAAAAAGTCAAGGAAATATAATCTCAATATTGTTTAGGTGGATTTATTTTACGGAAATATAATCTCAATATTTAAGAATAAATAAAAATAAACTTTGTGTATTTTATTTGGCAAAACCACTTCATTTGAAGGGAAAAACATTTTTCACTTGACATCCCATTAACCAAATTTTGTTAAATTAATATTAAGAATGTTGTGTACTAATCTGCTCGCAAATTTCCAAAATTATCTTATTTCATAATTAAAATTCATTGATATCAATTTTTAATAAAAGAGTATTTTAAAATATTTAGTATGACATTTTTTAAAAGTTTTTCAACGGGTTCTGGAGAGAATTGTCGTTGCAAGTATTTTGGTGCTTGATAAACTTTGCATTATTATTCTATCATTTTCAGTATTGTATGTACCATTCATTGTTAAAATTTGATAAAGAAAATTTTATAAAAAAGCATGATAATCGAAAAAACCCTAAAATACAAACCAATACTCAAAACCCACTCAAAACCTCCCTATTCAACCTAATTTGATCCTATCGAGTGGTCATAGACCCAACTTCGATGGTTGACCATGTTTGACCAAATATTGACCAAGTTTTGCAAACTTTGACTACTCATTTCTCACAATCTAACCGTCTAATTGTTGTTATACTTTGCCAACACCAATATCCCACCACATTCTTCTAATCCAATGGTTGGATTTTGGATTTGAGTGTAGAGCATTATAGATATGTGTTGTTGTACCAAAACACCAAGAAATTTTGATTGGTTATGTTCTCCTAATCCAACCGTTTGATTGAGCTCAAAATCCATCAAAACCAATATTTTATCCCACTCTTTCAATCTAATGGTCAAATTTTTAATATAACTCTGGCACAAGATGGATGCATGTCGTTGTATCCACCTATCATGAAACTTCAATCAATAAAAATCTTCAATACTCTTCCAAGAAAGTTATAAACTATATAAATATTACTAAGAATCGAGAAAATGACCTACAAAATGCAACCAAAAACCTGCAAAATGACCCCAATGGATTTGCATATGACCTTTGACTTTGCCATTTTTAAACTTGAAACTAATAAAAGCATAAAAACCCAAAAAACCTTAAAACACTGACCAATACCCAAAACCCACTTAAAACCTCCTAATCTACCTAATTTGATCAAATTCAGTGGTCCTGGAACCAACTTTGAAGTTTGACCAAAGATTGACCAAGTTTAATAGACTTCGACGAAGTTTCGCAATATTTGACTGCTCTGTTCTCACAATTTGATCGTCTGATTGTCACTGTAATTTACAAACACAAATATTTCACCACATTATACCAATCCAACGGTCAGATTTTGGATCTCTATCTAGTTGCATGATGGACATGTGTTGTACCCATCCACTGGGAAACTTTGATTAACCTCGTTGACACAATCCGACCATCTTAAATAGCTAAAATACGCCATTAAAGCTAGGAAATAACCAAAATACCCATAAACTTCTAAAGTGATGAAAGCGCCCCTAAAAGCTTCAAAATAAATGACCAATATTGCCCTTAAGTACTTGGAGGGTCTTGAAAGATTTTTTTTTTTTTTTTGCAATTTTTAAAATTAAGAAAAGAATCTAGATTTTTAAGACAAAATTGAGGAAAATTACTATACAAAGAAAATAATAATTTTTTATGGCCATATGTATGTTGGAAATCACCTTTATTGTGATAGATATACCTTACCGTTGCTAATACCTTCTTTTCTTAAGAAAATTTTAACTATTAATGATGACCAAAATGTCCATCGCAAATAACAATGCAATATATAGTGATGGAAAACAATCGTCAAACACATAAAAATAAGGGCATGCATTCCCCCCTTTAAAAAAAATTACCATTGTCAACGGCTTAGGCCCATCACAAATATTATTTATTAGGAGGAATCCAATTCTATCATTAATACATTTTTTCTTTTAAAGCAAATTAACTATTTATGACGGTCAGCATGTTCGTCGCAAATACAAACTCAATTAGAAAAATAAAAAAATTAATTACGATGGATAAATGTCGTCACAAATATTGTGAAAAGTAAAGGGGGAATTTTTCCTCCAAAATATTTCCCCATTTTCGATGGCTTCATGGTTGTCACTAATACCTTCTTTTATATTTACGATGGAAGAATGTTTGTCGCAAATAATAACACCATAAAAAATATATATTTTGTATTTTCGACGTACAAAAGCCGTCACAAGTGTTAATAGTTCCAACGGTTTTTCTTCGGTCGTCGTAAATAATACCCTTTTTTATATTTATGATGGAAGAATGTTTGTCGCAAATAATAACACCATAAAAAATTATATTTTGTATTTTCGATGCACAAAAGCCGTCACAGGTGTTACTAGTTCCGACAGTTTTTATTTGGTCGTCGTAAATAATACTTTATTAGCGATGAACATTTTTATGCCGTCGTAAAAAGTAAGGCGGGAAAACTTCCCTCCAAAACAAATCATATTTTCGACAAAAATAATAGGTATTTTCGACAAACTCATTTTGCCGTCACAAATGTTTTAATATTTGACAAGTAATTGTCAACGAAAGAGACTTGCCGTCGAAAAAGCTAGTTTTTTCGACGGCTTTTTGTAGTCATCGAAAAAGTTTTGTCGCAAATAACAATCTTTTTTGTAGTGTCTATAGTAAAAAAATAATAATATGACATACGGTATTCCGAAATAAAAGTAAGGGGTTCATATCTTTACCCAAAGGAGCCAATTTTTTTTTTCCTCTTGCTGACTCATTTTGATTAAGAAAATATATGCGCACACAAAAGATACGAAGCTTAGTCAAAGGATTGCAAATTGATAAGTCCATCAGCAAATCAAATTCGGCATTTCTCAATCTTTAAATCTTATTTTGCATTAAAATTTCTAATTTTATAAAAAATATTAAACTGTGTGCCCACGCAAATATGTGTTCTAACTTTATAAATACGAACAAATAAGCAAGAATTTATGGTAATATGCCTATGTGCATAGCAACGTGTATATGTTGAGGGAACAAATATTAAAAAGCATATTTTCGCAGAAACTCAAGGACTTATTTCTATCACTCGATAAAGTGATAAAAAGAAAATAAATATGTTCGGATAGTAAAGATTTTAAACTGAATAGAAAAGATAGTACCTGGAGCAGCATAGCCTATAGATCCTTTTAAACCAATTGTGCTGGTACACTTTTGGGAAGAGTCACTGGCAGCTGTAAGGAGTCTAGCTAAACCGAAATCACTTACATGAGCAATCATTTCATTATCGAGAAGAATATTGCTTGGCTTTAAATCACAATGAATGATTTGTTGCTCACAATGATTGTGAAGATAATTTAATGCAGAAGCCACATCAATCGCAATAATTAGTCTTTGAAGAATGTTCAAATTTTTTGATTGATTTTCGCTATCTATCATTGGATGTAGCCACATATCTAAGCTCCCATTTGTCATAAATTCAAATACTAGAGCTTTGAATTCATCACCATTATAATTTATACTGGAGCAACATGTTAAGATCTTCACAAGATTTCGATGACGAACATTTTTGAACACATTGCATTCCGCCATAAAACTCTTGGAAGCTTCTTTCATTTGAAGGTTAAGGACCTTTATTGCAACAAATCTTTCTTCTTGATCTAGAACTCCTTTATAAACTGATCCAAAACTACCAGATCCAATCAAATTGTTGGGAGAAAATCCATTTGTCGCTTGATGAAGCATTGTGTACGAAACTATTGGAAGGAGATCCATCTTTGATACTATAGAAGGTGGTTTCTTTTTTGATTTTTTCCTCCAATAAAGAACAAGACAGGATGAAACTAGCAGAACACATGTGACCACACAAGCAATTGTGATTGTTAATCTAGAAGTAAAGGACTTTCTTGATTTTGTAACTTTGGGGCATGGTGGCAGTTGCAATTGTGGAATACCCCCACAAAGCTTATTGTTTCCAATCACAAATATTGTATTTAAATTTTTGAAAACTCCTTCTACCGGTAGCTCACCCTCAATATCATTGAATGAAATGTTCAAATATTTTAAAAGTGAAAGTTTCTCTAGTCCCTTTGGAAGCAATCCTGTTAAGTTGTTTCGGGAAACATCCAAAATTCGTAGGCCTTTTAAGGAAGCCATGGAAGAAGGTATGATCCCTCTAAAGGAATTCCCTTCCAAATTTAGGATCTCTATGACCAAGCAATTTCCAATTGTTGTAGGAATTTCACCAGATAGATTGTTTTTAGAGACATCTAATGAATAAATATTTTCCAGATTTCCAACTTCAATAGGTAATTTTCCACTAAAGTAGTTGGACGATAAATTAAGCAACAAGGAAAAAGGATGAAAAACTTGCCAGGGGATGACTCCACTAAGGTAATTTTGTGAAACGTCCAACAGTTGCAAAGTTTGGCTGTTACCTATACTTGGAGGTATGTTTCCTTCTAAATTGTTTTGAAACAAATAGAGTACAACTAATTGAGTGAGGTTGCCTAAGGACTCCGGGATCTGCCCAGACAATTTGTTTCCCCATAATGACAATAGTTGCATTTTTTGAAACTTCCCAAAATAACTAGGTATCATTCCTGTGAAAAGATTTCCCTTCATACTCAAGAGAATTAAGTTGGTAAGATTCTCCAATGTTGCAGGAATAGTTCCAGATATTTGATTGAATCCAAAATGTAATTTAGTGAGTTGGATTGTCAAGTTTCCTATAGAATTAGGTAAAAGACCTTCAAATCGGTTTACATTGAAATACAGTATTTTCAATTTGCTACAGTTTCTTAGGGATGTTATGAAGTCCAAGCCCCTTCCTAGGTCATTCTTACCTATATTTAGCTTTTCAAGATTTATTAGATTTCCCAGACAAGTGGGAACTGATCCCACAAAGTTGTTAGTACCAAGATCAAGTACTTGAAGTTGAGATACATTGCATAAAGAACTAGGGATTGACCCAAAGAATTCATTCATACCTAATCCAAAAAATTGGAGATTAGGGAGAGTGAGGCCTATGTTTGCTGGAAGGGCACCACTAAGTTGGTTATTTGCAAATCCTAACATGCTGATAGATGATATATTGTAGAGAGAGGAAGGGAACATACCATTCAGTTTGTTGGATTCAACTGTAAAATGTAATATGATTTTCAAACGTCCTATGCTCTCTGGAATATTTCCCTCTAAATTATTATCGGCTGCCGAAAAATATTCGAGAAATGAAAGATTTCCCAAGAAAGGTGGGATTCGTCCTGTCAAATTGCTACCCTTAACCCCAAGAACAGAAAGCTTGGTCAAAGAGCCAAGCTCCATGGGGATTTTCCCAATAAGTTTGTTCCACGTTATGTTTATTATTCTAAGCTTGGAACAGTTGCTCAAGCTAGCTGGAATTTCTCCTCCCAACATATTATTTTGAATGTTGAGAAGTTGAAGTCGAAACAAACGACCAACTTCCTTTGGGATTTCACCATAAAAGCTGTTATTTTGTAGGTCAGTGTACCTAAGAAATGTGAGGTTTCCAATATAAGGTGTAATAGTTCCATGCAATTTATGGCCTTTTAGGTCTAAGGCTGTGACTCTTTGATGGTGGCGGCCACATGTAATTCCATGCCAGCTGCAAAACTGGATAGAATCATTCCATGAGCTCAAGATTCCATTTGGGTCATTAGCAATGGATTCTTTAAATTTGAGTAAAGCCAAATGATCAGTCTCATTTTTAGGAGCAGAAGAAGTGGTGGGTTGCAAGCATAGTAAGGTTATAGTAAAGAGTAGAATGATATGAAGGAATGTAGAGAATAATGCATGAAAAGTGGGGTTGTGAAGCTTCATTGGTTTGGATAAGCAAGAAACTGGTGAAATTTTAGTACGATGCAGAGCTGGATACACAAGCTTGTATTATATATGATGCGGACGTAAATTGTACGCTTATAAAATGATGACATATACAAACATTTTCCTGACTTTTTTGAGGGTCAAGCAAGTAAAAGTTTGGCTGCTCTACACTCTGGTAGTGCATTAGTGCTATTTGTCAAATACCTCTAAAAATGTAAAATCTGTGGGATCAATACTTGTTAAAATTTTCTAGGATTTAGTCTTAATAAATTGATAGTGCGCTTCCAAAGAAAGTGAAAGCGGAATAAGTATTAAAGAATTTGAAGAAAACAAACCTCAGTCAACATTAGCGTCTGATTTGTGTCAGGAATATCCAAAGTTCAGAAGTCTTTTTAACAAAAAATTATAAGATCACGTAAAATGACACAATTTTACAACAATAGTTTATGCGGTAAGACTGTGAATGGCAGAAAAAAAAGTAATAAGTTTATGTGAAAGTAACAAACAGTCAATCATAGTCTAACACGTAAGATAATTGTTACAAAAATTGTAATACGAGAACAACTCATCTTTAACCCTTTCCAGGGGCAGAATTAGGTGCAGAGCTACTTTTTCTTTTTATTTGACTTTGATCTTGACTATCAGGTAAATCTAACCCCGTGTTATGAACGGTATTTTTATTTATTATAACCATATTCTTGTTTTTCTATCTTCTTTGTTTTTGTTGAGTTTCTGTTTTTCTTTTCCTTTGTTTTTTACTAGTCTGTAATCGGCCCATTTCATAAAACGAGACTTTTGTTTAAACCAAATTTATAAATTTAATTGTAAGTATATATTGAAATATGCTATATTAACCTTGGCAAGTATTTAAAACTCTTAACACAAAGTTTAACGGCTAAGTTGATTTTAACACTAAAATAATCAAAAGTCCAAGTGTAAGTGACTTAGCAAATTTCCAAACAAACTAACTAAACTACAAAAACATGGCAATATAGAGAGGTAAAGGAAATAAAGAGGAAAGCAAGCAAACCACACATAACACCACAAAGTGTTACGGAAAAGAAAAACCTGAGTGTCGAGCGTAAAAACCTCTCCCCCGACCACCCTTTGGAAATCTCCACTAGGCAAGATAGTTGTAGTACATTACGACACTAGGAACCTTCCAAGCCCAAAAGCCTATATGTACTTGAGCCCTCCAAGCTAGCTATCAACCGACTTCTCCAAGTCCCTTTTCTCCCTAGCTTACCGGAGACCCTCCATTGAAGCACCAATGGAAACACCACCAATAAAGATTGGATTTGAATGTGGCTTCTCATCAAACTTCCATAGCCATTCACTCACTCACAAGGTTTTTATTTGTGGACGAGGAATGTGTTTACAGAATCTCAACCAATGAAATCAAAGAGATGTGGGAACTTGGTTTTTCTCCAGGAAAAAACTCTCTTTTCATACAATTGATAGGCTTTTCTATCTTCACACCTTTCTTGTTTCTAAGGTTTATTCAACCCTTATCTGAAGCCTCTTGCCATACCTCACAGCTGTGTGTGTGTGTGTGTGTGTGCTGGCAGCTGAGTAGTGGACAGGTGCAATGCGGAGTACAGAGATCATGCAACTTGCAACCTAATCGCCCCCTAAGGTCGCAAGTTGGTTGCGAGGTGCATGATTGCACTCTCAGCTAAAACCCCTGCCACGTGGACTTTGTGGGCAAGCTAGGTCGCGAGATGGTCCCCTTTAGGCCGCAAGATCCCTGGTTGATGCAGCCTCCAAACTTCAAGGATAGGCTCAAGTACTCTATTAGGTTCTAAAGATTTAGGATTGAGTGTTTAGAATTCTATTTTGTTTGTGTTGGCAAACCGAGAATAAAACATGTCTAGTCTATCTGTAAGACATTGCTCAAAGGTGTATGTTTCAGGCTTCAAGTTCAAGCTGACTGCAGAAAAGAAGAGTCAGAATCTGCCAAGCTCGATCGATCAAAAATTAGATTTGATTGATTAAGAATCACAAAAATTAGATTCTGCAGAATTTTTAAATAAGGCCCAAGCTTGCGAAAACATTTAGGGTTTCAATCTAACTTGTTCACATATAAAAGGAAAACCCTAGCTACATTTTGGAGACCTTTAGAAGACTTGTGTGTTACTTTTTTTGAGATCTGAGAGGTAATGTACCTTCTAACTACATAAGCATCTACCGGAGCAAGATCTACAATCAAGCATTGGTAGAACCTAGTTGCTGCTACAAAGATCATCAAGAGAAGCTGACCTGAAACATTTGAGTGGAATCTCAAAGTCACAAGCGTGGGTGCTTGTGTTGTAGTAAATCCAAGAAGAGAAGAAGTCTGTGGATTCGGAACTTGCACGTGGTCGTGTCAGTAAATTACTACTTGAGGTAGCAATAGATTTAGGGTTAAATCTGATTGTAAAAACTTCAATTCTCTTATAGCGGATTTGCTTTTCCTTGAGGATAGCTAGGTAAAATTCTCCCTAGATTTTTACCTTGAAACGGTTCATTTCATTGGTTTTCCTAGGTCATCTTATCGTGGTGTTATTTACTTTTCCGCTACTATGCATGATATGATTTATTATTGTTTAACCTAAATCTGAATAATTAACCTAAGTAATCACTTGGCTAATATATTAGGTTAAACAATCTGGTTTAAGGGATCTAAACAAATAAACAAGTGGTATCAGAGCAGGTTAGCAAAAAGCTGCTAAGGTCTAAACAAACAAACAAGTGGTTTAAGGTGTTGCTTTCAAAAAAAAAAAAAAAAAGCTAAAAGAAAATCAAAGAAAAATATGCTTCAAAAGAAAAAGAAAAAGCAAATGAAGTAAACAAAAAAAAATATATATATTTCATGGTTGCAAGCATATTTTCTAAGAGATGTGAGAGTTATATAATGTAACTCTTTAGGTGATAGTCATTTTCAAACTTATGTGATTGATAATGTAGAAATTGTGCTTATTTTCCATCTACATATCACTTTTTGGGTATCTCATACACTTACTAGTTGCACACACCACAAGCAAACTGTTGTTAAACTCTGTACATGTGATTGTGTGTTTATTTTTGTGGCCTTCCAAAATTTAACTTCTTGATATGTTTAATACTTTTTGGGGGTGTGAGGTAAGAATTGTGTGATGAAATTTGTTCTAGGCATAACAAAGAAAAAAATTTTTGAAGGGAAAGAATTTTTGAAAACATTTGTAATCATTAACATGCATCTCATATTATAAAAATTTGTTTTACAAATGATTCTGTAGGAAATTTCCAGGTTTTCAAAAATTTCTGATTTTTCAGGATTCGATTGATCGAACCTGTTTTTTGACTGATCAAAAAAAAAAAAAAAAAAAAACAGTTCTTTGGTGTTTTGTCCTATTTCTCTTCGATTCCTCTCTCAATCCCTTTCACTAAAAAATTTTTTTTGTCCTTTTTTGATTCAAAGACTCAAGGGTTTTCTTCCTCAACACCTATTAAGTCTTTTTTACCCTTTCTTTTTTATTAAATTACATGCATACATGCATGTTCATCAAATCTTTTCAAATTTTCGAACTAAAGAAATTTTGGGGTTTTTGATGTTTTTGAGTGTTTTGATCCAATTTGTTGGATGAGTTTTTGTTCATGCATCATATAAACATGATCCTTAGGCTTTAATTTCAAAAATTTCATAATCTCTTTAAAATCTCGAAATTAGGGTTTATGTGTTCTTGAGAATTTTGGGGATATTGTTTAGTTGGGCTAAATTGATAGAAATTGGCTTATGATATTGTTTAATTAAGTGATTATAACATGTTTTATACTTGTTGTGTTGTTCAATTGATCAATATAAGAATTTTTGAAAAATTAGGGTTTTCAAAATCGGGGATTTTGCTAAATTTCTAATTTTCTTGGTCAATTTTCAAAATTGAGATGAAATTGAATTGTTTTAGATCATTAGATCATGCATCATAGGTGTACTTGTGTCATGCATCATATAGTTTTTATAAAAATTTCATGTTATCCTGTGTTCTAACTCTATCTAATGTAGTCTGCCCTTGGTTTTTGTTTGTGTTTTTTTTTTAAACCTTTAGATATGGCTTCTAAGGTTGGTAGAAAATTCAAAACCCATCTTCTTCTGCCCCTCCTTTGGTTGATAGGGTTAGGTTTCTTTTTGCTAAGACTGAGGAAGTCTTTGAGACCTTAACCAAGCATAAGTCTATATGGGGAGAGAGACAGATTGTCCAAGAATCGTCCATTCGTAGGAATCTAGTGTCTAGGAATTGGGTTTCCTTGTGGGATGTTTTTGATCCTCCTCCTACTGCTTTGATTAGAGAGTTTTATTCAAATCTCTCTATTTATCCTGAGCATACAGGTGGTCATTATTTGACTACTTGGATTAGAGGTAAAGAGTTTAGGATTACTAAACGTGTAGTCTCTGAAGCTCTAGGTGTGCCTTTAGTTCGTACACCCACATATCCATACACTAAGTTTCCTCTTGTAGATGATATAATGTCTTTACTTTGTGGAAGATCAGTATCTTGGGGTTCTGAACCAAGGATAAACTCTTGTGAGCTTACTGAGCTTAACTATCTGTACATAAGGATAGCTTGGCATAACATCTTTCCTATCTCCCATGTCCACACCATTCCTATAGATAGGTGTGCTTTTCTCTATGCTTTTATCACAAATGGATTTATGTGTTTTCCTGCCCTATTCATTCAAACTATTGTTGATATTTATAGGAGTAAGTCCAAAGCACAAAAGCTGTTCTTTCTTGTGTTTATATATAGGGTGCTAAACTTTTTCTAGGGTTAGCAAACTTTCCTCCTATAGAGTTAGTTCACATCATTGCCCCTATAAGAGCCACTTTTCTTAGATAGCAACAGGCTCAGATGAAGAATGTTGAACCAAGCACTAGGATTTCAAAGAGACCAAGAGGTGAAGCTTCTACTGCAGCTCCTGCCTCTGGTGATATGCCTGTTGTTGAGCAGATACATGTGGATCCTACTGCAGCTGTGGATCCTTCTGGTGATGATGATGTTGTTGACCCTACTGTTACCCCTCAACTCTCACTCTGTGCCATGATGGAGTCCTTTATGACTACTCAGGCAGCTCATGGACAGCTTACTGATGAGTTACTGACCTAGGTTGCTGCCTTGAGAGTTGATTTTGCAGAGTATAGGAGTGTTTTTCCACCTCTTCCACCCTTTGATGCTTGATGGTTGCCTTTGGCAATACGTAACAAAAAGGGAGAGTAGGTTTAGGGCTCTTGTATTTAGGGGGAGTAGAGAGTTTTTGTATTTAGGAAGAGTTGCTTAGTTTTTGAGATGAGAGATTTTGATGTATTTTGTTTTCTATCTCATTGTTTTGCTTTATTGTTCTTGTTTCAGCAACATTGTTGGTTCATTGACTATGATAGTATATTTTATGTTTATTCGTTTGATATTCTGTTTATCTCTTGAGTTTCGTGAATTCAAGTTCAGTTTTTATTTATTGGTTTTGTACTGTATTTTCCACACATGGGTTTATGGTTTGTTTTAAGTGTTTCAGGAATTTACAAGTTAATTCTTTCAACACCTGCTGTCTATACTAGCAACTAATAATTAATAGTTGTGATAGAATTGTATTAGGGCAATACTTTGTAATTGGGATGATGTTTGATTTGAGCAATTCATTTTGTATGTGTGTTTTGTCACAAATTGCCAAATGGGGAGATTGTTAGGTTCTAAAGATTTAGGATTGAATGTTTAGAATTCTATTTTGTTTGTGTTGGTAAACCGAGAACAAAACGTGTCTAGTCTATGTGTAAGGCATTGCTCAAAGGTGTATGTTTCGAGCTTCAAGTTCGAGCTGATTGCAGAAAAGAGGAGTTAGAATCTACCAAGCTCGATCGATCAAAAATTAGATTCGACCGATCAAGAATTGTAGAAATCAGATTCTGAAATATTTTTAAACAAGGCCGAAGCCCTCGAAAATGTTTAGGGTTTCAATCTAACTTTTCCACATATAAAAGGAAAACCCTAGCTACATTTTGGAGACTTTTGGAAGACTTGTGTGTTACTCTTTGTGAGATCTGAGAGGTATTGTACCTTCTAACTACACAAGCGTCTACTGGAGCAAGATCTACAATCAAGCATTAGTAGAACCTAGTTGCTGCTACAAAGATCATCAAGAGAAGCTGATTTAAAACCTTTGAGTGAGATCAAAAGTCACAAGCGTGGGTGCTTGTGTTGCAGTAAATCCAAGAAGAGAAGGAGTCCGTGGATTCGGAGCTTGCACGTGGTCATGTCAGTAAGTTACTACTTGAGGTAGCAATAGATTTAGGGTTAAATCTGATTGTAAAAACTTCAATTCTCTTATAGTAGATTTGCTTTACCTTGAGGATAGCTAGGTTAAATCCTCCCTAGGTTTTTACCTTGAAACGGTTCGTTTCATTGGTTTTCCTAGGTCATCATATCGTGGTGTTGTTTACTTTTCCGCTACTGTGAATAATATGATTTATTATTGTTTAACCTAGATTTGAATAATTAGCCTAAGTAATCACTTGGCTAATGTATTAGGTTAAACAATCTAGTTTAAGGGGTCTAAACAAACAAACATACACTACCCCGAATCACATAAAATCCCAAGAAACAATGCATCACCAATAAATTGCATTACAAACGTTTTTCACTGAATTAAGCCAACAATAAAACATGACTTCTCAATCTCCCCATTTGGCTATTCTGTGACAAAACACACCGTAGAAACCTCATTTTGTACCCGTTATTAAATTTTGGTCCTCGACCCCAATGATGAGCTTGACATATGTCAACCAAGGGTAATTAAAGAGTTCACAATAGTTTGGAAGTAATCACAACTCAAAAGTGGTCAAATTGCTTTGAAATCGATATTGAAAAATGACCTTTGCTCACTGTTTTGACCATAACTTTTGATACACAGAGACTTTTTTAAGTGAGGTTTGTTTCATTGGAAAATAGGCATCCTGGGCTTCAATTTGAATACAAATTTTGCCTAATTTGGATTTATATTGAGTGAGTTATGACCATTTGAAGTTGGGCTATTAGAGTTGTCAGGAATTAGGGAATGCATACGCATGAATCAAGTGTGCGTGCGCACACATGAAAGATGCATATGCACACTTAATTTCTGAGTTTTAAAACTTCATTTTTAAGGGCCCAAAACATCATTCTTTGGCCGGCCCCTAGACCCTTGGGAATGTCCAAAGACATCTAAAAAGCCCTTAAAACCTTAATTTAAACTTATAAATACTCACCTTATGTCTCCAATCAAAACTCTAACTAGAAATAGTGCCTCTTTGCTTTCTAAACCCTATTTTCTCTTTTCAAATCCCTAGGGTATCAGCAAGCACACTTTTTTTAAATATTCAAAAACTCTCTTTGGTTAGTTCTAAGGCAGAAACTAATGTTCTAATTTGATTTCTCAAAACCATTTTCAATTAAACTTTGTTCTTGAGTTATGATTCCTAAAAATTATTGTGTTCTTTAATTCCTTTACTCTATCAATCTAATCTTTGTGTTGTAGGCACTGAGGGGTTGGTTAAACAAATTCCAAACTCATAATCTTAAGCAAGGTGAGTGTTCTTCCCATGAACTCCTCCATTTCTTAATATGATTCACATGAGTTCTTGATATAGTTTCTCTATTTGTTATATTTGATTTGTTTATTGTTTTTATTTCTTTTGATTTGTGTTAATCTGATCTTGGGTTGATTATAATCTGTTTTGGTTGTTCTTGTTTTATTATTTTAGTTTTGTATAAAGTTTAACATGTTTATTTCTTTCATGTTAGTTTAGCATATTTAGTTGGTTAGTTCATGGTTATTTGTTTATGTTGATGCTTTGTGTTATTTTGCTTTATGTTAGATTACTTTTTAGAGTTTTTAACATACTTGTTTGATCTCACATGCTATATCTTTGTTTGATTAAATCTATAAAAATGTGATTTTTTGGATTCTGTGTTAAAGGATGCGTACGCATCATCGAGTATGCGTGCGCATGGTTTCAACCATGCATACGCACCCCGGACTTGAATTAGGGAAAAATCTTGTTTTTATTTGTTTTAATCATTTTTCACATGTTATTTGATTTTGTTTTACTATGTTTAGGTTAATTATTTATGTTTATTTATTTTCCATGTTTGTTTGAGTCTTTTTGCCATGTTTGGTTTATTTGATATTTTTTCCTTGTATGTTTTATTTAATTGTTATCTTTTCACTTTTTAATATAATTTGTTTGATTGTGTTTTATTTGTTTCCTTTTATATTGTAATGTGATCTTTAACATATTGTGTGTGTTATTTTATTTAAGTGTATGATGTATGTTTAGGTTAAGGATTAGGGCTCTTTTAATAACTTCTTTCTTTAAATATGGCCTAGCAACACATAATGGAGGCCGGCCCACAAGCCGGGCGGTCTTGGGTGCATAACACCTTCCCAAGCCATACCCAAACTTCGGACCCATAATCTGGTAAACAGACCTATGCATGTAAGTGATTGGCCCAAAAGGCCCAATATGGTTCCTAGACCTAATCTAGGTAGCGACTCCATTTTTCACCCTCTGCCATGTTCCACTCCAAGGCCAAGGTGAACTCCCTTATGCCTACAACACCTATACAGAATCTAGACTTAATGTGAGTTGGAAACTTGAGACCAACAAAAGACTCACACTAAAACTCTAAAGACTGAAACCAAGAACTTGAACTTGAACTTAGAACCAAACCTGAAACACATGCACAAGATAGGTTAGACCCTATTGTTTAAAACTAGTATAAAGGCAGAAAACAAGAAACAAGTACAATACGATCAAGTATGATATGCATGAATGCAACTTTATCAAACACTAAACAACCAAAGTGACTATGGCTACAATGATCAAAACAAAAAGTTATGATCGTTCAAACATATGATTATTGATCTAGAAGCAAGGGACTTTCTTGATTTTATAATTTTGGGGCATGTTGTTATTTGCAACTTACAACTGTGGAATACCCCCACAAAACTTATTGTTTCCAATAATTGATGTTGCACTTACATTTTTAAAAACTCATTCGGTTGGTAGCCCACCCTCAATATCATTGAACGAAAGCTTTAAATATTTTAGGAATGAAATTTTCACTAGACACTTTGGAATCAACCCAATTAAGTTGTTTCGTGAAACATCTAAATATTCAAGATCTTTCAAGGCAACCATGGATGAAGGTATGATCCCTTTAGAGGAATTCACTTGCAAGTATAGGGACTCTAAATTCAATCAATTTCCAATTTTTGATGGAATTTCACCCTACAAATAATTTTCAAAGACAAATAATTAATATTCTTCAATTTGCCTACTTCAACAGGAAATTTTCCACTAAATGAGTTGTATGATAAATTGAGTAATAGTGACAAGAAAAAAAAGATCAAAAACCTGTCAGGGTATGAGTCTGCTAAGGTAATTTTGTGAACTTTTTATAATATTTTTGTAATATGCTTATAATGTTAATTATTTCCGATGAGATATTATTATTTATTATATCTTCTTTACAAATCCTTTTTTTTTTTTTTTAATTTTTCTTTATGTAAACTCGAACCGGCGGACTTGGCCCATTTGCTAAGCCTAGTCACCCTGCTCTCACTTTTTGGGGATAAAGAGACACATTATTATACCTCCAAACCAAATTTAAAAATAAAAATAAAAAAATATAAAAAATAAAAAATAAAACCTAGGAAACATTTATTTTTATTAAGAAAATAAATTAGGTCCGGAGCTGGCGTAAAACCAGTGTTTTACACCAGCCAATGAGACCACGCCACGTCTTCATTTCAATAAAACCAGTATTTCTTTTGCAAATTAAAAAAAAAAAAAAAATTCCAATGATGTAAATATCAAGTCTGCCAATGTGTCTTTGCTTTTTGAAGTACTTTCCTTCTTGTTTATTCAATTCTTCTTTTAAAACCAGCGCCGTGAGCATGGTTTCACGACTCCAAGGCAAAAAAAAATTATACCATTTCTAAGACTCGAGCGAACTGAGTTTGTAACAGATCATAAGGTGCCCACACCGCATCCAAAGGGCAAGGCCGGTTAGCATCGAGTCGAGCCCATGGCTTGCCTTTCCCACTCTAATGCAAGAGACCCACTGGACCAGGATGCAAATCTCTACACAACCCATGAAAGTTGTCCCCACCAAGACCATGTTGGTTCCACCTGTGGTCCACTGGGGCTATGTTTCCAGCAAAAACCAACAAAAATGGTGGCAAAGAACCCAGCTTGTAGATCTGCATTCGCTTCTGGAGCTCCATCCATTCCGCTATCTTTGTTGTGTAGTCACCGCTTCTCCACCGCTCAAGATACCAAAATATAGAAAAACCCATAACAAATCAAGTTATTAACGTCCCAAAAAAAATCCAAACCATCAATAATTCGAAATCCAAACTGGGAAAAATGGCAAATCATGAGAAACAAACCTTGGAATCGTGAAACCATGCTCACAGCAGCTCTAGCAACGAATCCGGTGACTTGTGTGACGGTGTGCGTCGGTGTGTGGTGGGGTGGAGGTTCGGGCAAGAGGAAGCAGAGCTGCAAAGGAGATTTTTCAATTTGGTCTGATCAGCGTTTGTGATTTGGGATTTAAGAGTACTGTTATTGTCTGCGTTAAGGTATTTTTGGCTTTTACTGAAATAATGATGTGGCGTGGTCTCATAGGCTGGCGTAAAACACTAGTTTTACGCCAGCTCTGGACCCAATTTATTCTCTTTTATTAAACCCCCAAATCAAACCTAAGATAACTCGTTCAGAATATATTCGGAGTCCTACCAAAATTTTTCTTCACTCTTGTTCCACCTTACCTCTATAGTTTATATCATTCTGAAAATCTACTATGGTAAGAAATATATTTCTTACCTCTTTTTCTATATGATTGGTTCCAATTTCAACATTTCTTTGAGTGTTAATTTGTGATTGAATTTTAGTACTTACATACGAGACTATCATGAGAACTTAATGACCAAAAATTTAAGTATACTAATTATAAAGTGCCACTTAAGCATATGGTAGATTTGGGTGTAGAATTAGGTGTGCCTTGGCTTTTTTTTTTTTTTCCTTTTTTCTCTCTCAAAATCTACTTTTCCTATTTTTCTCTACTTTTTGACTTGTATTACCTCATTTTCTTTTACTCACCCGCCTGACCTTTTCTCTCTTCTAAATTCTACTTTTTCTTCTCCACTTTTTTTCTCTTTTGCCAGACTCCAAAAAGAAGTAGGAAAACCCGGGCCATATTTGGTAAAGAAGAACGTAAAAGATGGGATATATTACATTTTAAGAAATAAAAAGGGGGTCAGGAATGCTCCATTGAATAAGGAAATGGAAATCGTGTATCACTTGTGGCCACAATTACTGAATAATGTATTTTTTAAACTTATTTTACCAAATAGGTTCCTTTCAAATTTATTTGGGATATAACCTTTAAGTTAAAAGTTTTTTTTTTTTTTTTGTGTTTTATTTTATATCTCAACTTTTTTACAAATAAATTAACTTTTAACTTAAAAAAAAAAAAAAAAAAAAAACTAGTACCTAACTTTTTGTCACACATTTAGAATAAAAGTTACAAAAAAAGAAAAGTTATCGAAAATTACAATGTTCCCAAACTGACACTTATTTGAAAAGTTGCGTTTCAGGCCACATCTGCTAAGGTGGTTAGGAATTTTTTTTTAGTTAAAGTATTGTTTTCATTCGTAAACTTTATCAAAAGTTTGATTTTCGTCTCAAAACTTTAATAATTCGTTTGGTTGGGAAGATTTGGGAGATAATAGAAAAAGGGAGAGAGAAAATCACATTTTGCGTTATTTTGTTGGGAGTAAAAAAGAAAGGAAAAACTAGTGGGATCTAAGTGTTTTCTTCTTAAACCCACCAAAATACATTCTCTCTAAATTGAAGAGAAATGTGAAGAAAAAATGGGATCACAAAAGTTAGTAGCATTTTGGACAAAACTATTCCTGTGCAACAACGTTGTTTTTCTTCTTTCATTGTTAGTCTTTTAGACTGTATTTTGCAACAAGTCAGTCCTAAATAGGTAAACCCTTTGAGACCCTAAACGACAGGAAAAGCTTATGAGATTTCACCAAAAATAAGTTCTTTGGGTCGGCTTTCTACACTAGAAATTTGTTGTGAAATACATTACAATTGTCGATTTATTACCAGCTTTTATCCAAATGTACACAGCTAATGTTCTAAACCATAGTGAATTTGGAAGTAAGATTCTAAAAGAGATTTCTTCCTAGAATCAAATTGATTTTACCAATCTAATTCCTTAGCCACTATCACTTAAAATTTCAATCACCCTTGCAATAGATTTTGAGGTTATTCAGATAAAAAAATTTCCTGAGATCTTGGAATCTTTAAAGACTAGCCGGTCCAATCTGGCCAACGTGGGGTACTTTTTCTTCTTATTTTACTTTATTCTTTACTATCATGTAAGCCATGTTATTAACGGTGTATTTTTATTCTAAGTGTTTGGATTGCAAGAAAATGATTTTGAGTTTTTTTTTTTTTTAATTCATTTTACTTTTTTTTTGTTCTTTAGTTTTTGTCTGACGTGATTTTTTTATTTAATAAATTGCTGAGGTGGAATTTTTTAAAATGTTAATTACATTTTTTTAATATTATTCTATATGTCGTGTATGCTTTGAGTGTGCTAGGAATGCACACCGTTAGCCACATAGGCATTTTCCGTTAGTGAATTAACATCATAAGGACCAAATTGATTGCAACTTGAAAATAATAGGGACTAAATTGACTGCTACCAAAATATATTGACCAAATTAATTGACCTCAAAATGTAAGGACCAAAACAGTATTTTCCCCTGAATCAAATAGATATATAGTTACTCTAATCAAATGCACGAATTATTCAATTATAAGTTTTTGTTATGTTATTCAACAAGCATTACGGCAAAGGAAATAATTATTTCATTGAAAAAAGCAAGTAGCCAAGAGCCATGTAAGAGTCCTACTCGATGGGTAGGATTAGGAGCGGTGATTCTGATGAAACATTATAGCTAAAATAATCCACATTCAGTTGAACTCGCGAGGCCGTGGCAGCAAGTCAAGCAGTGACATTTGCAAAGGAACAGCGTGTGTAAGGGTCCATGTGGGGTAGTTTGGAAATTGAATTAGGAATATTGACAATAAGATCCAAAGTTCAAAGTCTCTCTAACCCTTTCCCTGCGTAATTGAATTAGGTGCAGTACAAAGCTACTTTTTCTTCTCATTTCTTTAACTTTTAACTTGTCTATCATATAAGCCGTGTTATTAACGGTATTTTTATTTTTATTTTTCTTTTTGCTGGGTTTCTTTTTTAATTTGACTAGCCTGTAATCCTCTCATGTGATGCAAGAGACTTTAAGTGACATTTGCAAAGGAACTACGTGTGTGTAAGGGTCCATGTGGGTAGTTTGGAAATTGGATTTAGAATATTTTATTACGACCCAAACTTCACGAGTCTCTTTAACCCTTTCCCTGGGTAATTGGATTTGGCACAAAGCTACTTTTTCTTCTTCTTCTTCTTATTTCTTTTACTTATTTTAACTTGACTATCATGTAAGCCATGTTATTAACAGTATTTTTATTTTTGTTTTTGTTAGGTTTCTTTTTTAATTTTGACTAGCCTGTAATCCTCCCATGTGATGCAAGAGACTTTAAGTGCCAAAGGTCTCTAAGAAATTAAATTTACGGGTCATATTAACAGGTGCCCTTAGAGCAATTGTTAGTAAACTATTTTAAAAAAAAATTTACAACACTTTTATAGAAAATTAAAAAAGCTGTCAAAAAATTAATTATTTTTTTTATTTTCTTATAAAAACTTTATTAAAATAGTTCATTAACAAATGCCCTTATTTCTAACCCTTTCTCTGGGTAATTGGTTTTGGTACAGAGCTACTTTTTCTTATTCTTCTTATTTCTTTTACTTTCTACAGAGTCGCATCTTGCTATACCGGTTAGAACTACTCTTTTGAAGGTTGCAATGGGGGATTTTTTTGGGACTATTCTAAATATGTTTGCAATGTAACACTTTTCACCTATATTTTAAATTCAAGGAGATGGAAAAAGGAAGCAAACCTTCTTAATTACATAACCACTTCAATCCAATTATTACACAATACATAATCTGAGTGAGGAGGCCAGCACAGTGCCTATGTCTATCACATGCCTAATCTTATTTATAAAGAATAAATCCTGTCAATCTGGTTATGTGTGATTATGTATGTGCTGGGTTGTGTGAGCAACAAGAAATATACAAGAAGTGAAGCTTTAGACAAAGAATGACATATTAGTTTTACATGCTTACAAGGGGGAGGAAAAGTCAAGAATCTTGATAGAATAAATTTCATTTGTGGGCCAATATCTGGTGGGAAGCATAACAGATGTCATTTTTCCAACAAGATGAAACCAGGACTAGTAAAAATAAAACCCTTCCCCACCTTTCTCTTTCAAGATATCCTAATCTCTATGCATACATTTATATGAAATGTCAATGATGTACTTGTGGTTATGGTTACACACACATGATCTTTTTATGGCAAAGAGTCCCATTTATTCCTATTAGCAAAAGGTGTACTCAATTACTCTATTCTTAATAAAGTATGAAGAATCAATTTTTTTTGTGTGTAACAAATGTATAATTGACTTTTAAGCCCTTCGAATCTTCATTACAAATATTGACTCATGTAGATAGTTTGCTACCATATGGTGTCCTATATTCAGTCAAAGAAAAACAAAAATGGTAGATGAATGAATTCATTCTCCTTTGTTGTTGCATTGAAAGCCATGTTATATTGTTTGTATCCCAAAGTAAAATTTTTAAAAACCTTAACTATTACATGTTAATTGCTTTTACGTCATTCTCAAAAAAAAAAAAAAAAAAAAAATGCATTTACCTAATATTTAAATCAACTCAACTAAGCCTTAATCCCAATTAAATTTAGGCTGGCTATGAATTCTTGTCAACTAATAATTAAGATATTCAATTGAAGCTCACTAGCTGCGTTGTTACCCCAAGCTGGCGAAAGAGACACTAGTAACTATCCACATTATTTAACTAGACAATCTTTCAGGTGGACCATGGACTAAAAACTTCAGAATTAGTAGTCAAATTTTGTTATAGATGAAAGGTTGATTTAACTCCAATGCTACTCCATTATATTGTGGTGCTCATTCCTCGCAAATGAGTGACAATCTTGAACAAGTAAATCTAATGTCCAAAGCTAAGACCTTTCTTAACTTCTTAATTTTTACAAAGTTACAACTCATGGAAAGATGCTCAAAAGCAATTGCCTGGAAGGCCTGCATAAATCCAAAAGAACTTAGTTTTGGTGATGATTATGTACATAACTTGAATTTTTTAGCAAATGATGCTGTGAACTCAAAACTTGAAGACAAACTTAAATTTTACAAAGTTACAATTCATGAAAAGAGGCTCAAAAGCAATTGCCTAGAGGACCTGCATAAATCCAAAAGAACTTAGTTTTGGTGATGATTCTGTACAAGACTTGAATTTTTTAGCAAATTATGCTGTGAACTCAAAACTTGAAGACAAACTTGATGCCAGGTGGTTTGAAGATGTTTCATTTATTTGAATAGATCAATTTAATGAAGTCATTCAAACTATTAAAAGTAAAGGGATGAGATCATAGTTTGTAAGATCATGAAGAGATCGTTGGATTGCGAAATGGCTTTACCGAATCACTTTTGGGCCTCACAATTTGGCTCCCAAACATCTAAACCCACAATTACAAAGAGTTGTAATTCAAGGTTGAATTAGACAGCCTCACAATTAGTAACGTTGTTTAAATATTGTGAAAATACATGTAGGTGAAAAAGTGTTGTGAAAATACGTATTGTGTTGTTTAAATAACAAAAACTGTTGTTCAAACAACGTTACTAAACATACCCTAATTTCATCACCCAAAAAAAAAAAAAAACACTAATTGATCATTTTTTAAAAAATAATTACAAAAAAAAAAACATATCGTGGTCTATTTCTTTTTGGTTGTTACATAAATTTCAAGGGTTTTCGCACCCAATATAAATATAAATATATATATATATATATATTTATATAGAAACCCAATAGTTAATGTATTTGGCGAAATCAGAGATTACATATATACATAATTTGTGACAAAAATAAATGGCGGATAATCTATAAGATAATCACATTTCCAATTTTAGCTTGCAATACAAAAGCAATGCGGTGATTTTTAAGTTAAAAAACTTAAAATTGATTTATGATAAGATTTCATATTAAATGAGATCATTTTGTAATAAGGTTCACGTTTCTTTCTTCTCAAAAATAAAAAATAAAAGGTTCAGATTTCTTCTTCTTTTTTTAGTTCTCTCTAAGTTTTAAATTAGTTTTTTTTTTTTTGATGAGAAGTTTAAAATTAGTTTGAGCTCTTCTTAAAAAAAAAATAGTTTGAGTTAACTACCTGTATTTTTTTCTTTCACTTTATTTTATTTAAAGTCATATTTTTTATTACTTCCTTAATTGATATATCTTTTTTCTTTTTTTTGAGAAAGAATTGATATATCTATTTTCATTACTATTAGAGTTTTTTTTTTTTTTTTTTTTTTTTTTTTTTTTTTTTTTTTTTTTTTTTAAGTTGAAACTATCTCAAAAAAAAATTTTGAATCAAATTCACTCTTTCTTATCAAGACCAAACAATCTCAAGTGACTCTCCTCATTTTTCATCAACAAGTGACACCCATATCTTCAAGCAAATTTCCTCATTCGAATATGTTCTTTATATGTATTCTCATTTATTTCTTAACATTCTCATTAGCTAAACTTGATCATTTTATGAATATGCTATAGTCATTTAGTGAGTTTCAATTAGCTTAACTAATAAAATTTTTGTTGTCAAATAAGATATCTAAGATTCGAACCCAACTTATACAAAAAAACTAATTAGTGTTTTGGCCGGATGATAAAGAGTAATCAACATAGAGTAGACATCATATGTTAAAACTACTTACCTCTTCTTAAAATTTTTTTTTTTGAAAAAATCCAACATTTACTATCATAGAGCATAACTGGTCTTACAGCACTTCTTTGAAAAGTGTTAGCTAAGTCAAGCCAAGCAATTACATTTTGAGCATATAGAACCTCACTAATAAACAACATGTTTCACTTATATTTAAGATTTGTCAAAAACATTGCAAGCACGATAGGCCTCTGATGGAGGAGCATAATATAGGGAGGAAAGGGGGCCCAAATGGTGAAAGAGCCAAAGGAGGCTGAATTATTCATTTGATTTGTGCTCGAGCCAAATGATGAAAATTTATGATGTCTACTTCCCTCAAGTGACAGATATAAAATAATTCACTTATCCCACTGTTATTTCTAGCTTTGTTATGAAAGAAAGTAGCAAACTCATCTTATAGTTGTTCCCTAATGAAGAATTTTAGGAAATTTGAGTTCTCTTTTATCTCATCCACCCATCCATGGAGGGTTTCAGTATCTATCTTAGCAAATTTTTCTAGATCATGAGACATAATGTTCTTTGCGAGAGCTATTTGAAATCTTAGTAAAAGACTGGATAATTTATCTCATATTTACTTTTCTTGAAGAAAATACTAGGTTCGAGTCCATAAGCAATGAAAATTTCTTTTGAAGACTTGTTTTTACTCCCTAGTGGGGGTTCCTTTCACCATTTCCTCATGGTCCTTAACTGGGAGTATTTAACTCATCATAGTGGAAAGTGACTTACTCCCACGATTCTACATTTTTTTTTTTTTTAATCTAGCCCCTAAAAAATAAAAAATAAAAACCTTACAAGGTAGTCCTTAGGGACATGTTAACGAACACAGTTCAAGTAGAGAAGTGAGTCATCCAACATAGATAGTATTTGACCAATTAGTCAAGCACCCATTTGAGTTCTTCATATTTGTTTGCCCTTGAAATTACTCTGATCTAAAAATCACCATCGACGATTCATCTTTCACTTGCTCACTTGTTTTTTTTTTTTAACATTAATGTATAACTATTTCATAGTATATTTTCTAATAAACTAAATATTTCAAGAACCCTTCTCTAATTTCAAAAGTAAAGTAACAATTTCCAATGGTCAACACTAGTAAAAAAATCTTATGTTTATATCAATTTCATTAATTATGAGCTTAGTTATAAAATTTAGGTCTTAACCATTAATATGAAGTGATGGAAACAATGAAAATTGTGAATGCTTAAGATTCTTTTTGAAAATGAATTCAAAATTTTCATATTCGAACAGGTATCTCGATTTGATCTATTTTGACTCATTGTTTAAGAGTTGAGGAATTTTATCATAATCATTGATTTTTCATTAAAATTCATGATAGTCACTCATATCCAATTTTTTTTTTTTTTTTTTTGAACGCCACATTCATACCCAATTCTTAAAACTAAGATTACTAGTATAATACAAGGTATTTTTGACTTCGTAGTGTAAAAAAAAATTCTCATCTAAACAAACACGTAACAATTCTCAAGATTCCAATTGTTTTTTCTTCTACACATGGGTGTGACTCTAATGAATACAAATAATGAAATAAAAAATAGAAATTCACCGTTATGAAGCTTCCTTAGATTTCTTTCATTAACAAAAATGTAAACCCCATATTAGAAAATGTATTTACAACTTAACGACCATAGCCGACCATGGCCTACCATGTTAGCAAGAACCACAACAACATCCTCTAATTACTACACAGGAAACTCCCATGAAATTGAGGCACCTAGACGGCTAGACCCATTCTTTCAAAACGTGGCACTCCCGTAGATGTCTCTCATGTCAATGTTTTTCTTGTAAAACAAAGCTAACTTGTGTACTAAGCTAAAGGGCAAAACAGTAAAACAATATGCGACCTACTTCTTCCACCTAGAAAATATGTATTAACTATAGGCGTCTATTAGATTAATAATTCTTTCTCCTAATGGGGGCCACGTGTCACCATATTATTTAGAGGACTTAATCTTGCCATTTGGCAAAAAGAGTTCACTTTTTTGGTTTTGTTTGGTCCAAAAGGACGACCCACCTATTAAAATAAGAACTTTTTTGGGGTCATGCAATAAAGTAATATTATGATACATGATAATATTGAATATGGCAAGTTACTTATTTGTTCCTTAATTTTTATGATGTTGGTTAATTTGGTCTCAGGCCTTTAAATTATGTTAATTTTTTTCATAACTTTTTGATATTGTAACAAAATAGTCATTATTATTAATTAGTTGATGAAAAATGTTGATGTGGCTAATGGTTTAAAGAGAACATTATCTTCTACTATGTAGACTGACATATGTACTACCACGTTTAGCAATATATTGAAAAAAGAAATAGAAAATTGATAACAATTCATGTGCAAGCACGTGAGCCTCTATTTTGTATCAAAATCTCTAACTGCTCATTTGAAATGGGGAAAAAGAATGGAATGGAAAAGTATGAAAAAGAAAATTAGAATATTTATTCACTTTCCTTATTTAAGAGTTTTAATGGAGGGAATGGAAAGTTTATTCTCTCATTTAAAAGTTTAAGCGGGAGGGAATGAAATGACTAGGAGGAATGCCAATTCTTCTCTATTCTCTTGAAACCTTAAATTTTCATTTTCTCAAAAATTTGAAGGAATTGGAATAAATGAAATTAGATTTAATGAAATTTTTGCTAGAACTCCCAAAATGTTCCTATATATTCAATCTAATAGTAATATTGTTATAAAATGACATTATTAATTTCCTTCTATGTTACTCCCGAATAATATTACTATCTTCCATTCCTTTATTTTAAAATATCCAAACTGGATTACTTAATTTCATACAATTCATTTCCCTTGAATACGTTCGATTTCATTCTATTCTTTTATGATTTCTCATTCCATTACATTCCTTTATGAACTCTCAAATGAAGTGTAATTGCCAAATCAGTTTTAGCACTCACTCACAATCATTTCAGAGCTCCTCCTCAAATTTGTCGAGAGCAGAGCTACTTTTTCTTATTCTTCTTATTTCTTTTACTTTTAACTTGGCTATCTGTAAGCCGTGTAATTAACGGTATTTTTACTTTTGTTTTTGTTGGGTTTCTTTTTAAATTTAGACTAGCTTGTAATCCTCCCATGTGATCCAAGAGACTTTCAAGTGCCAAAGATCTCTAAGAGATTAAATTTACATGTTAACGGGTGCTCTTAGAGTAATTGTTAGTAAACTATTTTAGGAAAGTTTTTACAACACTTTTAAGAGAAGAGTAATGCTATAGACACAAACTATTTTACAACATTTTTACAAACTGCTGATGCGGCTTAAGTAATTTTCAAATAATTATTGGTAAACATAAATGTGATGGGCCAAATTAGAACTAATAAGAATTTGCCACATCAATAGGTTGTAAAAATGTTGTAAAATAGTTTGTAACTGTATCATTACTCTTTTCGAGAAATAGAAGAATCTGTCAAAAAATTAATTTTGTTTTTCTTTTCTTATAAAAACTTTCTTAAAATAGTCAATTAACAAATGCCCTTAGGATGCCCGTTAACATTTTCCTAAATTTATATTCCATTTTAAATCATATAATATTGCTAATATGATAAGAATAACTGGCTGACCCACGTGGGGTAGTTTGGAAATTGGACTAGGAATATTTTATTACGACCCAATAAAGTTCGCGTCTCTTTAACCCTTTCCCTGGCTAATTGAATTAGGTGCAAAGCTTCTTTTTCTTCTTATTTCTTTGACTTCTAACTTAGACTATCATGCAAGCCGTGTTCTGAACGATGTATTTTTATTCTCATTTTTGTCTTTGTTGAGTTTCTTTTTTTTATTTGACTAACCTGTAATCATCCCATGTGATTCAAGAAACTTTTATTTGTATCAAAATATTAAATTCAACTGTAAGTATATATGCTTTTAGTTAAAACAATAAATAATGATGTAATAATATAATTTTGTTTAAACAAAATTTTTATACATAATAAAGAATAATGAAGTACGTGTGAAAAATATTACTATCCAAATTATTTTAAGATACCAATGTAGAGAAAATAATCTCTTTTTTTCAAATATAATATGTTTATAACTACCTACTATAATCGAATTTATAAATTAAAAAAATAAGATTTAATATGAATCATAAATCAAATAGATATATAGGTACTCAAATGACACGTGGCAAAATTTTAGGCCTTTTAACATAGTTCTGCGGTAGACTTTAGACCATTCTCGAATTTTTAATGTTAAGTTAAACTTTCTCTAAACTTTAGTTTTTATCTATTAAATGTAGAAATATATATGTAGATAATATCATAATATATATTGACATGAAGAAGAAAAATCCATGACTAGGA